>JAESUZ010001966.1:0-25335 GCA_017311185.1 Proteles cristata cristata | reverse complement strand
CTCCTGAGACTCGATCAGGAGACTTCAGTTTGATGAAATGAGACTCCAAACAGCACACAGGAGCCTCAGAACTCTTATTCTGGGGCCATTACAGGGCTCTCGTGTCTGACACCTCATACCAGAGCTATTGCCCTTCTGTTATTGCCAACTTAACTGAAAATTAAAAAAAAAAAAAAAAGAAAGAAAGAAAAAGAAAAAAAAAGGAAGTAGCAGCAGCATCTGAACACCTTTTTCTCCAACTGTAGACTCTAGGCCTAGATTTCAGAGTGTATGTCCTAATCTCTTGTACATTCATTCTTTCAACAAACATTTACTGATTGCCTACTATGTACCAGGCACTTTTCTGGGCTCTGGAGATACAGTGATGACAAAAAAGTTCTGCCTTGCAGGCAGCTTACATTTGGACAGGGAAAGCAGGAAATATACAAGTAAGTGAAAAGTACTTCAGATAGTGAGTGAGATATGTGTTGTGAAATAAATAAGCAGGATGATCTGTAGTGTCTAGATTAGGACCTCATTTACATGGAGTGGTCTGAGGGCCTCTCCAAGGGGGACATTTGGGTCAAGCTCTGAAAGATGGGAAGGAGCCTTCCTATAGAGGCTCCCTATAGAGGTTAACTATAATTGCAAAGGTTATGAAGTTGGAATAAGGTTGGTATGTTTGGAGACAGGAAAGAATCATTGTGTTTGGAGCATAGCTGAACAAGTAAGAGAGGGATATAGGATGGATCATAAATGAACAAAGGGTCCAGAATCTATAGGGGCCTATCAGAATGACAAGAACTTTGGACTGTCTTCTAAAGTACAGTAGTAAGCCATTGAAGGGTCTTAAGCAGGGGACTCATATGACCTGGCTTACATTTGTAAAAACATCATTATAGACACTTTGTATTAAATGCTTTGTATGATTTATTAATACACAAGTAGTATTAAAGGCTGCAGGCATGTAGAGACTGTAGAAAGGAAAAAGAGGGTTCAAGGCTAAGCCTTGAAAAGCACCAATATTTAGAGTGGGTAGACAATGGGAAACCCACAAAGAAAGGTGTATATCAGTAGAAGCTAAGTAGTTCAAAAAAGGGGAATGATCAGGGTGCCTGGGTGGCTCAGTCAGTTAAGTGTCCGATTTCAGCTCAGGTCATGATCTCACAGTTCATGGGTTTGAGCCCCATGTCAGGCTCTGTGCTGACAGCTCTGAGTCTGGAGCCTGATTCAGATTCTGTGTCTCCCTCTCTTCTGTCCCTCCCCTGCTTACACACTCTCTCGTTTAAAAATAAACTTGGGGTGCCTGGGGGGCTCACTCGGTTGGGTGTCCAACTTTGGCTCAGGTCATGATCTCATGGTTTGTGGGTTTGAGCCCCGTGTCAGGCTCTGTGCTGACAGCTAGCTCAGAGCCTGGAGCCTGCTTCAGATTGTGTATCACCATCTCTCTCTGACCCTCCCCTGCTCATGCTGCCTCTCTCTCTCTCTCTCAGAAATAAATAAAAACATAAACAAATAAAATAAAAATAAACTTTAAAAAAATTTTAAAAGGGGCAGTGATCAGCTATGCTAATAAATAGCACAAAAATTCTAGTAAGATGAAAACAAAATTTTGTCATGAGCAATTGCTTAGTGGACTGGTAAGACAGAAGCCAGATGACAGTGGATTGAGGACTAAAAGAGATGTGAGGAAGTAGAGACAATTTAAGAAATTAGAAGGGGGATGTGGGATCAAGAAAAGGTTTATTTCTGTTTCTTAATATTGGAAATACCAGAGCTTATCTGTTTTCATCTCCAGGATGGTGGCAGAAAGAATGAAAGTGATCAGACAGAAGAGAGAAGAGATTCCAGAAGTAAGGTTAGGAAGCTGAGGGTGTGATCCAAAACACTTGGAAAGAGCTTGGCCTTTGCTAGAAAGGACTCTTCTTTCACTATGACAGGATGGAAGATGGAAATTATAGGTGCAGATACAGGTAGGTTTTTAGATTTTTGGGGTGGTAAGATGATGGCATTCTTGGCAATCAGGGTCACATTTATCTGTACACATAACAGTGCATGTGCTCAGCCTTCCCCTGGGTCTGCACATAGTAGGCACTCAGTAATATTGGCCAAATGTTAACTGAAAGGAAAGAAGAGAACTCTTGCTATAGAGGAGCTTTGAAGGAAAGGGGTTGGGTATAGTAGGAGTGAAATACACAAGAAGCCTTTAAAATAGTCAGGATTGGGGAGAGGCTCTCACCAGTGCCAACACCCAGCCTGACCCCTCCCAGGAAGTCATTGCTGGCCAGGGGCTCCCGGTCCCACACAGTCAGTTCCAGGCACATGTGTTGTAGATCTTCCAGCCTCACACCATTGTAGACAAATGTATGGTTGTAGTGGGGATTCAGGGTCTTCTTCATCACAGGAGTTTTACGCTTACTGGCCTTGTTCCTCATGGGAAGGAGGTATCTGGCAGAGGTGGGAAGTAATCAACAACCTACTCAAAACTGGCAAGTATCTATCTATCTAAATTACCCTTCCCTAGCTAGCCCAGGAAGGTAACTCAACATTCAGATCCAAGTACACACACGTCCTCCTTTCAATATGCTGAAGCAGAGTTCCCACTGCTTCCACTAGACCATTCACCTGATTCAATTCCTTTAACCTGGAGAGAAAATTAATATAATGGCATTAGTAAACTATTATCTACACTCTACCAGACATGGGTGTTAAATACTGGATCCCATTTCTTTCTTTCTTTTTTATTTATTTTTTGCATTCTTTAATTTAAATTCAAGTTAGTTAACATACTGTGTAGTATTGGCTTCAGGAGTAGAACACAGTGATTCATCACTTACATATAATACCTTGCTCATAATTCTATTTCTATTGGACGAGGTGCTCTTTAAATAAAACCAATAGTAATAACCATAGGTCTAGTCAAACATGATGTGCCAGAGACCTTAGAAGTCAGTAGGGTGATCTATAATTTGGGGAAAGCTGGCACTGTTTAAATATTGTGGTGAACAAAGTCCTGAGTGCCTAAATCTTAACAGTCAGGGGACAGAGATTTTTATTCAGGATTAATTAAAAGCATAAATATATAACAGAGGGAAATTCCAGCCAATCTGTCTAACACCCGCATCTTTGGAAATCCACACTAAGTCACAGTCCAAACTGGGCTCAGAGCAGTACAAAGGTGGTTGTGGAGACTTTGCTGTTACCTATTTTCAGAAGCAAAGTTGGTTGCTGGAGGTGATAGTATATACAAGGATAATATCCACAAAGAAAGGTTAAATTGGGTTCCTCTCTTAGCTCTCTTGTCCTGGAACTGGTTACTTTGGTGCTGGTCCAGGGACTCACCCCTTCACAAAGCTGTCTGAAGTCCCTCCTGATTTGGCAGCCGTCAGGTTCTTGGCTTCTTTGATCCACACCTGGAGCTCTCCCCCTTCCCCATCTTTACCTGTAAGGGATGTCACCCATAGCAAGTGAGCCTCTACACCTTCAGATTTGTCTTGATCTTTATCTACAAAGGACCTACCATCCCTTGCCCCTAAAGGCAGCAAGCTCCATGACAATTGGACCACACCTGACTTGTAGTCTCAGGACCTAACACAGTGCCTGACAGTAAGCAACAGGTGCTCAATTAATAAGAACAATAGCAACAAATGCTTTTAGAAAACTGGCTATGTGCCAGATCCTACATTAAGCATTTAATTCTCAATGCAACCATATAAGATAGGTACTATTATTCCTATTTTATAGATGAGAAAATGGGGGCTTAGAGAAATAAAGTTGCCTAATATTTGTTGAATGATTTTTAAAAAGGGAATTCCTCTACCTGTGTTCTTGATCACATGCCCACTTCACAGGACTCATCAGGCATCATCAATTTCAACCCCCACTTCCCATTTTTAATATCTTTCTCTACCAGTCCTATCCCCTCAGTCTAAATATATGCTAATCTCACCTCTTCTTCTCTTAAAAATCCTTTTAAAAGAAAATCTTCCTTTACCCTTATCACCTTCTCAAACTATCCTCCATGTGTCTCCTTTCTTTCAGCATCGAAAATCCTGAAAGAGGGGCGCCTGGGTAGCTCAGTTGGTTAAGCGTCCGACTTCAGCTCAGGTCATGATCTCACGGTTCGTGGATTCGAGCCCCACATCAGGCTCTGTGCTGACAGCTAGTTCAGAGGCTGGAGCCTGTTTAGGATTCTGTGTCTCCCTCTCTCTCTGACCTCTCCCCTACTCATGCTGTCTCTCTCTCTCTCTCTCTCTCTTTTTCTCTCTCTCTCTCAGAAATAAATAAAAAACATTAATTTTTTTTTTAATCCTGAAAGAAAGAGTCCACCTTCACTACTTCTACTTCTTTGCTTCATTCACTCAGGCTAGTTTCTGGTGAAATCTGGCTTCTGCTTCTACTTATCCACTAAAAATACAACCTAATGCCAATGTGCCATGTCTTCTCAATCTTTATCGGCCTGATATCCAGTAGTATTTCAATACCATTGATGACCTCCACTCTTTTCTTCTTCAAGATCTTTCTTAATAACCCTCTACCTGACTGGAGTTTCTTCCTCTCTTCATCCTTTAAAATGTTGTCCTTGCTTCTCTTCTCTAGTTATTCTGTTTTCCCCTTCTTGAGAATCTCATTGATTCCCCAAATCCTATAAATTAGACCTTGCTACAGGTATCTTTCTAAGAACTTTGGCTTCTCATTGCACCAATGGATCAAATTCAACTCCTTAACATTATGTTCAAAGCCCTTTTTAGTCAGGCACTAGCCTCATCAACAATTCCAGCCCCACTCCCACATATACAAACTGTAACTAACCCCAGTGCCACTGAAATAAGGAGTTCACTACCTCACCACTTACACACAGTCCCACATCTACCATGCCTTTTTATAACCTTTGCTCATGCTTTCTCTTCTGGAACTGCTCTTCTCACCCCATCCTCTTTCTTTGCTTCCTGGTAAAATCTTAAGTCCAGTTTTATCATTACTTCCTCTTTGAAGCTCTCCCACATGTAACCGGAGAGAATTCAGCACTCCTGTTATCTGTGGTCTTTTAGCATCTGATTGTCTTTCTTGCTAAACTAAGCTCTTCAAGGGAAGGCAAATATGTCTTATTCATCTACATATCCACAGTCACTAGCACAGTGTCTGGTGTGTTGATTCACTTTTCCTCAACGTTGACCTTCCTGTCCCTCATACTTCACTACTCCTTGCAACCGACCTTTCTCACCCCCAAAGTTTCTGTTCTATTCTGCCCTCCTAAAAACTTGCCACAGCTGGACCAAGTTCAAGTCAATTTGATGGCCTAAAAATGAGTGCCAAGACTAAGATATTCCCTTCTGGCTGAAAACAATGCAGAAAAGGCTTACTTCGTAATGAAATCTTCCCTAGAAGATGATCCAGGGAGCCTCTCAATCTGGTCTCTCCAGCAGTGCTAGCCACCAGCTACACTATCTCACAGACACCCCGTACAGAACACTAAGGGCTAAATCCAGCACCCCCACCCCCCAAACTCACTCTTTTTCCGGTCACCTCCAACAGGGAGTTTGGAGGCTGGGATGTATTTCAATGAAACCACCAACTCGCCTTTGTGTGATGGCAAGCCAGTCGGGGACTCAGCACTGATCTGAAACACAGGGAAACCCGACAGGTCAAGCTGAGCTTCTCAGGACTTGTTGGGACCTCTCACTGAGGAGATTCTAAAATTAATCCAAGGACAGCTTCATGATGTAAGAGAATCCACCTTGTGAATACAATCCAGGGTCCCAAGGCCATGGCAGCCACAAGTTTCCAAAGCAGTTCCTTCAGAAGGAGCTGCGGAAGAACCAACAAAGTCTTCTGCAATTCCCACTATTTTGCTACTTTAGGGATATGGTTACTAGATTCCAAATACCCTCAGAAGTCTTCCAGCAAAGTTGACACACACACTTACAGGGACTGACACCATGATGAAGAGCCTTGCTATCAACATTATTAGTAAGAGCCAAAAAGTGGGAACAACCTAAATGGCGATCAACATAGGAAAAGTTAAATGAGTGAGTTTAATGCCACGTATGGCATATGGATTATGGCATGCAATCATCAAAAAGAATACAGGGAATCCATACATGCTGACTCGGAAAGATAGCCAAGAAAGGCAAATGCAGAAAAAAGTAGCCCACTTTTATTAAAATATGTTCCTGTTTGTACATGTAATATGTATGTATATAAATAATGATTATTACCACTTATATACTAGTTACTATGTGCCAGGCACTGTTATAAGTACTTTAAGTATATCATTTTGTATAATTCTCAAGATCGTCCCTATGAGATAGGTACTATTATCCCCATTTTACAGATTGTGAAACAGAGAGGTTAAGTAATTTGCCAAAGATCACACAGTTAGCAATTGGCAGGAGCAGGATTCAAATTCAGACAGATTGGCTCCAGAGTCCATGTTTTTAACCACTATACTACACTGTATAGAAAAACCCAGAAAGATACATACAAACTTAACATCTGTTTATTCTACAGAGAGGAGTGGATTGGGAAAAGGAAAGAGGGCTTTCACATTTTAATGTGTGTATATCTACAGTATCTTTTTAAAGAGAAAGGTATGCTCATCCCCACAAGTGCCCTCCTCCATGTCCATCACCCTGCTTCCCCTCCCCACTTGTGGGGATGAGCACTGGGTGTTATATGGAAACCAACTTGACAAAAACTATTTAAAATAAATAAATAAATAAATAAAGAGAAAGGTATGTATCACTTGTATGATTTTCAAAGATAAAGCATATTTTTTCTAAAGACAACTTGCACAGATTTGAGGACTAAGTAGAGGGAGCTCTGTTGCAAGGATTCGAATATGCCACAATTTATAATTTTATATTTATTTATGTTACTTTTGATTGATGGCTGTCTCCTACCACTAGAACCTAAATGCCAGGACAGAAATCACCCTAGCTTTGCTCAGCCTAGTATGCCTGACACTTAGCAAAGTACCTGGCATACAGTAGATGCTCCAGAAATATTTACTGAATGAATGTAAGAGTGTGTGAGTGAGTGAGTGAGTGAGTGAGTGAGTGAGTGAGTGAATGGAATGAGCAGCAAGTGGCCTATTATCTTTGGCTGTTGGTAGTGGAATTGCTTCCCTCTATTGGCTCTCTCGGCATGGTTCTGTTCTTTATGCTTCAGTATCCAGAATATAAACTGGTATAGACTAGACATACCCTGTCACCTGCCTGTGTTCACTGGGGCTCCACTAACCTAGGTCCTCAGCATGGAGTATACCAATGCCAGGAAGGCATAATCTCCACTGGTTTGGAAAAATGTACCACATACCCAGAGTACACAGTTTAATGTATGGGAGAGATACAAAAGAATAGGGAGGTGGATGCCAGGAAGAGAAAACCGAATGGAAGCAAATGGATTGCTAGGAGACACCCCCCCACCCCCCTCCCCGCCCCCCCCCCACACGCATGCACGCACACACATGCACACACCCAAAGATAGATCAGAGACAATAAATGTAAAATGTTTTAAGGTAAAATAGATATGTAATACTGGAGTGGTCTATTTGTTGTTTATAAATGTCTATACAATTTAGGAATTCCTAGATCATGAACTTCAGTAGACTCTTAAAAACTGGAGTTTAGCCTTAGCTAAAATTGGTGTACTTTTTCAGTGTCATATTTCCATTCAAGAGCAAATGCCTCCATTTTAAAGTAGTTTTTTCTTTTGATGTAAAACACTTTTATTGACAGTGCTTCATAATGGTTTATAGTGGCATTTCCAATATAATTATTATCAACTGTAGGGCCCTGAGAGAATTATTTGTGTGCCAAATGCTTAAGAAATTCTAAATGTCTAATAATGTGGATAGTTTGGTGATCATTGCTCTCCTGTTTTTATTAGTAAAGGGGAAGATTTAACATTGTTAATATTTTCTAAGGAGGTCAGGAGCTATCGAAATAGTGCATGTGTTTCCTTTGACTCAGAAATTCCACCACCAGAAATTCCTTCTACAGTTACATTCACATAAGATGGCCAAGATATATTACTGTATAGTTTTAACAGCAAAGAAAGCAAACAATTTATAATACAGGTACATGAAAGAATACTATACAGCAATGAAAAAGAGATAGGTATGTAAGTGATGGCATAGAAAGAGGCCCATGATAAATAATAAATTGTTAAATGAAGACACTCAAAACATGTACACAATGAGGTTCATATAAACCTATTTGTATAAAAAGGAAGAAAAATAAATCCCTACGTGTATATCTATGCTGCTTAATCAAAAATCTCTATGAAGGTATCCAAGTAGTTGATAACAGTGGTTATTTCCAGGGAATGAAATGTACTTTTCTTTTTATACAATTCTATGTTGTTTTAATTTTTAACCATGTGCACAAAAATCCTTTTATTCTTAATTTTTTAATAACCAGTATATGCAGACATGGTAAAAAGCTCAAACATTATGGAAGGGCATACAGAGAAAACTAAATTGCTCTTTCACCTCAGTCTCTCTTCCCAGAGGCAGCCCCTATTACTAGCTTCTTGTCTGTCTTTCCAAAAAATAGTCTCTGTACCACCTACTATTTTTAGCATTTAAAATGCTGGTGTAAAAAAAAATGTTACCAAGGAATCTTGCCATTGAACAGTTAATATCATCAAGAAATCCTAACTCTGTTTTAGCGATTTTCTCTTAACCACAATGAGAGTAACCTACTGAATGTTCATTACATGTCACACACTGTTTGGTACTTTGCATACAATCCTGTGAAAAGTGAATATTATTGTTATCTCAATTTCGTAGATGAGTAAACTAAGACTCACAGAAGCTAAATGATTTACCTAAGTTACTTTGTAAGAGAGGTGACTTAACTAGCTGGCAAATAACAGAACCAGGATTCAAATCCAGGTCTGCACTCAGATCCCAGGTACTACAATGTATACTGCTACACTCTCACCTGAGATGCCATCTCCAAAGTAAAATTGTCTCTGGCTTGTGTGACAAAAAGCACAATAATTAGATCTCCATGAATTGCTGTACTTCCCACTGCTTTAGTGAAAAACTTAGCTTGGAAAAGGAGTATAGATTAGGATACACCCAAAAGGCTAGCTTGGAGAATAGATGCAAGTTAGGATGTTAGGATATGCCCAAACTCTGGAATGTTATGAGGCAAAGCTTGGCACACACACATCAAAGACTTTTCAAAGGAAAACCATGGCTTTGTCCTTTGCCTGGCCTGCATAAAAGAGATAACACACTTGTCATGCAAGTGCATCTGAAATTACTGTCCGTCTCAGAAGCCCCAGCAGGCTGCGCTAGAACTCTAGAGATTACATTCAAAGACGCTACCAATATGTAACAGCAGAGGTCACTGCAGACAATGCTACCTCAGCACCAAAATGTGTAACTTATTAAAGCAGACTACCTTCCCATGTAAAGGCAGGCAGTGATCCAGTTTCTTATCAATTTTCCAGGAATCCATCTGGACCTCTGCCTCTCCAAGGAAAGTGTTTCTTCCAAAACGACCGTGATGCCAAACTGAGAACTGCAACGTCCTCTGGGCCAGGAGAGATTCTGGGATCTCATACTGCAAACAAAAGGAGAAGCCCAGGATGATTAGTTCGTGGTAATTCCTCAGAAAAGACTATTCCAAAATCTGAGCAACCATACTCAAAGTCCATAATCCTGAATACCAAATTACTTTAGTCCCTAAGAACTTTGAGTTTCCTTCATCAAACCCTCCACTTACCACTTTTCACAAAAACCTACCCTATTCCATGGAAGGAGCTGGAAAATTAATTTTTCCTTGACTGGGTGAAAGAATAATGGAAAATTCAAAAAGGATTGACACAGAAACTCCTGATCCCAAATAACTTTTTAAAATGATATTTGTGGTCACATGAATTACCAACCAATTTCACAACAATCTAAGAAAGCCAGATCACCTTTGTTCTCTTCTCTGGGAAGTTAGTATGTGAACAGATGCCCATGGTACACCTTCAGAAACAGACATGGCCACTGAAAGCTATGTCAACAAGCCGTGTAACAGAGGCATTGGTATAGCTTAGCACATTAGACAGGACAAGTTCTACTCTCAGCGTCTAGATACTTACTCTGAGGGTCTCGTCATATAGCGGATTGATGGTATCCCGCTTGATGCTGGTTTTTCTTTTTCCTTGGCGGGACTTGTCAGGCAGAAGATAAGTCTTTACATATCTAGAGACCAAGGAGAGAACTCAGTCATTTGTTGTCTTTTCTCAAGCCCATTCTTCACTTCTCTGCTTTCCATATACACATGCCATGGTGAAATAAAAATGCCACATCAAGCTCTCTTAGACATGTCCTTCTTGTATTTTCCCAATCCTGGTCCATCTCGGATATCTCTTCTAATCACTCTCAGTCACACCTCCCTGTCTGCCCAGGAAGTGATAACCTCAGTTCAAGGATGCCCACATAGATGCCAGGATCTGAGCTTTCAACTCAGAGCATCAGTCAGGTTCCAGAAACACTCACGGGTTAGAGCGCTTCTTGGCTTCATCAGCATAGGCCAGCTGATGGCACTCCTTCACGTGGATGACCAGAGTCTGTGTTTGCTGCTCATACTTCAAGGAAAAGACAATCTTGCCAGTTACAAAGATGTTTCCAAAATCGCCAGCTTCACTATAGATGCTCATCATGCTGCCAATTGTACTCTGAAGATAAAGCACCCACAAACATATGGTAAAGGCATACTCCCCCTCCCACATTGTTCACATCCTCCTTCAAAATAAAGCCACAGTCATGGAACAAGACAAAAGCTTCAGAAGCCCCTGCTGTAAGCCTGTGCTGCCAACAGGCTCACACTCAGAGCGTGAGACAGCCTAGTAGCACACTCACAATTGTTGAGGTTAATAATCAGTTCATGGCTCACCTATGCTTAGTTTCTCTTCCCCTTCTTTTTAAAAATTTTATTTTTAGTTTTCACCTGTCCCAGAAGGTAGACAAGGAGTACAGGTGGGATGAAACTATGGTTTTGGTGTATGTTATATACGCTAAAATGTTGGTTAGAGGGGGTCAGTTGCTCATTAAAACAAGGTGCCTCAATTATCTTTGGGTTTCTTTTATCCACCGTATCTCTATCAAGACCTATAGAAAAAGTGATTCTGTAAGAAATGGGGCGGGGCAGGGGTTGTGGTGAATCCCACCAGAGTTGAAAAGACCTCTTCTTCTCAGGTAGTAGTTGGCTCTGGAATAGAATAGAAGAATAGAATAGAATAGAATAGAATAGAATAGAATAGAATAGAATAGAATAGAATAGAAGCCTACCATTCTATTCCTGTGTGTGAGTAGGAACAAACCCTAATCACTCTGCCTCCTGACTCTGTAACCCTTAAATACCAATCTTCATACCTCTGACAGAACTAGGCCCTACTTCTTTTTTTAATTTTTTAATGTTTTATTTATTCCTGAGAGAGAGAGAGAGAGAGAGCAGGGGAGGGTCAGAGAGAGAGGGAGATACAGAATCTGAAACAGGCTCCAGTCTCTGACCTGGCAGTCAGCACAGAGCCCAAGGCGGGGCTGGAACCCACGAACTGTGAGATCATGACCTGAGCCGAAGTCAGATGCTTAAACGACTGAGCCACCCAGGCGCCTCAGCCCTAATTCTTAACTATCTCTTTAACTTCATGATTCTGATTGGTATTGTTGCTCCTTAGTCATACCCTGATTCCAACTAACCCTGCCAGGGACCCCCTCATGACAGTGTTCTTTTTCTTTTAAATGTTAATTTATTTATTTTGAGAGAGGGGGAGACAGGTAATCCCAAGCAGGCTCCAAACTGTCAGCACAGGGCTCCCTCTCACGAAGCAGGAGATCATGACCTGAGCCGAAATCAAGAGTCAGATGCTTAACTGACTGAGCCACCCAGGTGCTCCAACAACGCTTTAGAATGTGAGATTTGGAGTGGACTCTGATAAAGAAATATTACCTTGCCCACTTCATGGCCTGCCACCTTTTTAGAGGAGAAGCTATGGTTTACTCTTCACAAAGCTGTGATAAAGAATGTCTCAAGGCCTAATTACTGAATTACCTAACTACTTCCAGGGCAGAGGCTGAGGGAAATCACCTAGCTGTGCACTAAGCAACTATTATCTCAACTGCAGATATGAATAAACAAATGCATCTCACTTACCTGGAAAGAGTGTCTAGGATGATTTCCCCCCGTCTTGACTCTGATTAAGAGAGATACTTCCTTCATTCCTGGTACCCAAACATGTCTGTAGCTACAGAACCAATAGAACTTACCATGGATGAACCACTTCGCATGCTGGTTCTGGCTAGCTTCTGGCGATGAAGCTTCACCAGATGGTCAATGTCTTCTTCTTCCTCTTCCTCTTCCTGTAGCAATAAATATAGATTCAGAGTTAACAAAATAAGAAAAAGTTCAAAAACTAATGAACTTCCTTTAGTGGGAGCCATAATTATTGCTAAACTCTGAGGTGTCATTGTGCACATGCATGCACATATCCTTATTTTGTGTCTCCCATTTCAGGTTTCCAAAATATATAAACTATATTCCAACCATCTTTCTCAAATCTCAAGGGACTAAGATAAGAATACCTCTTTCCTATTTGACTGCCCCAACCCAACCACCCCTTTACATTTAAATCAAAATAAGTATTTATTTGAATCCCCAACTGTATATCAAGCAATATATTCTAGGATGAGACAGTAAAGACAGTCTTTTCCCTTTTTTTTTAATTTTTTAAAAAATTTTATTTCTGAGAAAGAGAGACAGCGTAAGCAGGGGAGGGTCAGAGAGAGAGACACACACACAGAATCCAAAACAGGCTCCAGGCTCTGAGCTAGCTGTCAGGACAGAGCACAACTCGGGGCTCAAACCCACGAACCATGAGATCATGAACTGAGCTGAAGTCGGACACCCAACCGACTGAGCCACCCAGGTGCCCCAACAGTCTTTTTCTTTAAGCAATTCAGCAACGAGATTTACTTCACAATAAAGATTCATGTTGCCCTTTCCTAAAGAATTAGACAGGTTGATTAAGAGTATCAAATACTAAGGTCAACTGTAGATTTATAAAATTTCATAGAGTGGACAAGTGAAATACAAGAGCACTTACCATATCTACACTGAGACCTGGGACAGATTTGCTTCTGTCTCCCAAGGAACCACTTTCATGTCCCACATCTTCTGGGCGAAGATCAATCACAGATTTTGTATACTCTGAGTGGAAGAGCAAAAACCCAAATCAAAAGAGACCTACTCTTCTCCATACCAAGAACCCATGCAGAGTACTGAGAGCTTCAATCTCAAAGGCCATGAAGGGAAACCTACCTGAAGGTCTGAGAATTTTTCTAGTGTTCTTCTTAAATATCATTTCACCCTCATCAACTGATACTGCATTTTGACTCCCAGGCTGAGTTTCCTAGGAAGGAATAAGGGGAAGGAAATGGAAAAGGACTCCTGGGTAGGTGGAGGATGAATAAGGAAAAAAATTCACTTAAGAATAAGACTCAGACTTTTGCTGAATTATGTGAAGTTAAAGGAAAAATTAACCTTAGGAATTTAATCCTAGGAAGTAGTACAAAACCTATTTTCTGACATGTTTCAACCAAAACCTTAAATGCTCCCAAGAGAATTTGAACTAAAATTTGTTTAGCTGAGTTCCTGACAGAAACAATTCTTGAGAAGGGAAAAAGAGAGAGAGAGAAGACGGAGAGAGACCCCAACCAACCAATACCTACAGCTTACCTTTTCTACTTGAGATGTGGGGGAAGACATCTTCTTCCATTCTGGAAAGAGTCCAGATTTATCCAGAGAGTCTCTCCTGGAGGTAGATATAGAAGTTATAACAAAATCACCTCCTCACCTTCCCCGTCTATGGAAGCTCTATGGAAGGAGATCCACTGGCTTGGGGTCATTGTAGTAACCAAATCCAGAAGGTAAACTTCACATCTGATTTACCTTGAAGGAATGCAGACAATCAGATAAGCAACTTTGCACAAACACAAGCACTCATTCCCCCATTCCTAAGGGACAGCAGGGACCATTGCTACTGGTCCAGGAAGACTCCTCCAAGATGCAGCAGCCTGTAGAGTTACCATGCTCTAGAAGGCTGTGCTCGGAGTCCACAGTAACTGTACTACTGACAGACTTGTGGCAAGGTCAGAGAAAATACTTTGACTTGCTGAGGACAGAAGTCAGGAATACTGAAGGCACAGGACCCCTGAGCTAGACAACAAAATGGAGACTTGGGTTGAGTGGAAGTACAGGGACTAGCAGGGGTTTCACCTTGACATGCTATCCGAGTCAGCTGTGTAGCTATCCAGACTCTCACTCTCAGCCTCCAGTGCACTCTTTCCACTTTTCAGCTTGGGCACTTCAAATGGCACACTAGAATAAAATCCAAGAGCCAATGTGTAAAGGAAGTGGGCTGTCCTGCTGGGAGTCAGGCTTCTTTCCAATCCATTCACAGTGGTAGCCTAAGAAATCTTTCCAAGATAAATATCTGAGTATATACCTTTAAAACTTTTCAGCAACTCCTCATTGCTATTGGGATTGAGTTCAAACTCCTTAGCATGGCAAGAAAATCCTTATGATTTTGACCCCTGCTCACTTCTCCAGACTCATCTTTCACCCTCAACTTCTCCTTATATTTACATTTCCAGAATGATTAAGCTCTTTTGGTTCTTTGAATATGCCAAGTTCTCCCTTTTGCTTTTGTCTCTGCCTGGGATGTTCTTTTTACAATGAGGACTTTTCTTCACCTGGCTAAATCAACTCCCGCTTCAGGTCTTTCCTTGTATGTCAATTCCTCTAGGTCTCTCTGACTATGCTCCCACCCCAAGTCTAGATTAGTAACCTTATATGCTCGTAAAGCACCCTGATTTCTTGGTAGCAGTCATCACATATGTAATTATTTATGTCTTTCAAACAAATTATTTAATTTATTCAATAATTTAAACAAATGACTTATTTAATGTCTTTCCCCTCCATTAGACTAAGTTCTGTGAGATCAGTGACCACATATCTTTCTCACTGCTGTGTTCCCAATGCCTAGAAGAGAAACTACCATACAGGGGGGCACTCATATATTTGTTTACTGAATATTCTCAGTGGGGCTTAATGTATGCACATAAATAAGTAGTATGTTTCAAAGACAGTATTCAGAAGACCAGAATTCTTTCTCAGCTTAATGAATGGGCATTCAAAATAGTAGTTCTCATCTCTAAAGGGAAGGACTCAATTCCTGGGCCTCAAGGAATTTGTGAGAGCAGTTAAGAAAAGGGGAAAATTGTTCTTCCTCAATAATCTCAACTAATTTCACTTGATTGCCAGGACATGACACTCGTCTGGTCCTCTGACCTTGCTGGGGTCTCCTTCTCAGGTTCCTTTGCTGGTCCTTCATCTCCTAGACCCCTAATCTTCGGATTGTGTCCAGGCTTATTCCTTAGACTGCTTCTCTTCACTATCTAGAATTATCCCTAAATGATCTCATCTAGTCTCATGGCTTTAAATATCCTCTATAAACTAATAATTCCTAAATTTATCTCTCACTCAAATTCCAGGCTTGTATTTCCAACAGCCTATTTGACATCTCTGTTTGGATGTCTCAAACACAGCAAGTATAAGATTAAGGCCCTAATCCTCCTCCAAATCTGCTCTTCCCTCAGTTTCATCAACTGACAACTTCCTCCTTTCATTCTCTGGTCAAAGATCTTGATTTTCCTGGACTCTCCTTATTCTCTTACAATGCAAATCCTATCTTTTAGCAAATATTCTTCGCTCTCTATTCTTTTTTTAATGTTTGTTTATTTTAAGAGAAAGAGGTAGAGAGTGAGCAGGGGACGGGCAGGGAGAGAGGGAGACAGAAAATCCTAAGCAGGCTCTGTACTGCTAGTGCAGAACTGACATGGGGCTCAAATTCATGAACTATGAGATCATGACCTGACCTGAAATCAAGAGTCAGATGCTTAACTGATACAGCCACCCAGGTACCCCCTGGCTCTGTCTTCAATTATCTCTAGAATCTGACCAGTTCTTGTCCCCTCCACTGCCACTACTTTTGGTCCAAACCACCATCATCTAGCTACTGGATGATCACAATAGCCTCCTGACTGAACTCCCTGCTTCAACTCTAGTCCCTACTCAATACAACAGTCAAAACAAGCTTTTAAAATATAAATCCAAATATAAATTACCATATGACCCAGCAATTCCACTTCTCAGTATATACCCGAGAGAGCTAAAAACATGTGTCCATACAAAAACTTGTACATGAATATTCATAGCAGCATTATTTACAATAGCCAACAGGTGGAAACAGTCTAAATGTCGACAAACGGGTGAATGGATAAACAAAATGCAGTATATCCATACAATAAAACATTATTGTAAATAAAAAGAAATGACGTTTTGATACACGCTACAATGCGGATGAACCTTGAAAATATTATGCTAAGTGAAAGAAGCAAGACACATTTTGCATGACTCCATTTATGAAAGATCTAGAATAGGTAAATCTGTGTCTCTAGAAAGGAAATTAGGGACTGGAGGAAATGGGGAGCAACTTCTTAATATATGTTATGTGAATTTTACCTCAGTTTAAACAAAGAAAAAAAGATCATGTCATTCAGAGTCCTCCTCCTCATACGGAGTGAAAGACAGGGTCCTTACAGGTGCCAACAAAGTCTTCCATGATCTGCTTCTCATCCCTTCTCTGTCCTCATCTCCTACCACTCTCCCCTTGCTTATTCAGTTCCAGATTACCCAACCATGCCAAATATAAACTCACCTTCAGGTCTTTATATCTTCTGCTTTCTCTGCCCACAGTGCTCTCTCCCTGTGTACTCCCAGGGATTGACCCCTCATTTGCTTCATGTCTTTGCTCAGAGGCACCTTATTATTAAGACTTTTCCCTGGCTACCCTAAGTGAAACAACATATATACACACATGTTTTCCTGGCACTCCCTAACCCTTTAGCCTACTTGATTTTCTCCATAGCACTTGTCAACATCTGATATAATACATTTATTCATTGCCTGTGTCTACCCACCCCCAAAAGGACTAAGTTCCACAAGCAAGAGACTTTATTGTATTTACCAATGAATCCCACAGCCTAAAACAATGCCTGGCAAATAGTAGACATTCATACATATTTGTTCAAAAAAATGAGCAAACTAATAAACAAAGAACAAAGTAACCAGAATCTATAATGTCTTAGACAGTACATAATAAACTTTCCAGGTTATCACATGATGTTTGCAAACACTTTATGAAAACAGACAGCACGTTTGGATCTCCTAGGGTGTGTGTGAAACAGTGGTCATTTCATGAGAGATGTATTAGTTTTATAGTCCAAGGCACAGGAGGGAAGTGGATTTCATTTTTACTTTAAAATCATTCTTTTTCCCCCTTTACTCCAAAGAGTAAAGAATCCAAAGAGGAACCAGTCCTCTAGAGAAGTAGTTCAACAATAGCTCATCGAGTGTGTTTTCTGCTTGTATTTTTCCTAAAGATTAACATGTACTAATCCAGAGCTGATACAAATAACCCTAGGGTAAAAAGGCAATTATTGACATCTGTGCAGTAAAAAATAGACCACGATATGGGAGTCCTGGGCTCTAACTGTATAATCTCAGGTTAATCACTTATCTTGCTTTCTTTTCTGTAAAAATAAGAGGGCTGAATTTGATTACTTCTGAGGCTCCATAATTTTATGGCGAAGATCATTTATGGCCACTTAATCTCCTTCCATGTTTAGGATAAATAAGTCTTCTGGGTCCAATGAGACAAGAGGTCATAGACAGCCAGAAACAGCAGGTTTCAGAAATTACATTCTGACCAATGATGTCAGATTGTTAATCATATTCAGTAAATAAAAGCCATTCTTATCCTTATCCACAATATCCTTATGCACAAAGGAAAAAGGGAGCCTCATCACCTAGAACAGATGAGTCACCCACCCCAAGCTGTGTGAATAAAATCATAGTACATACATACAATGAAACACCATACAGATAGCAAAAAAAATATATGCCAGACCCTTGATGCTGACATGGAAGTATGTTGATGTTATATTTTTCTGTAATTGTTCCTTTTACACCTTGAGTTATAACTATATAAATAAATTGAACGTGTTTAAGTGCACAATTGGATGAGTTTTAACATATACATACATGTGTGAAACCATCACCACAATTAAGATAGTGAACCTATCTATCACTCTCAAAAGCTTCCTCTTGCCCCTTCATAATCCATTCCTTACTCCTGGACAGAAAGCGTTGATCTGCTTTCTGCCACTAAAATTTGGGTTGCATTTTCTACAATTTTATATAAATAGAATCATACAGTATATCTTCTCTTTTGCTTGGCTTTTTTTTTTTCACTCAGCATGATTATTTTGAGATTCATCCATGTTGTTTGTATCAACAGTTTATTCCTTTCCAGTGCTGAGTAGTATTCCACTGTACAAACAAGCCACTATTTATCCCTTCAACTTTTGATAGACATCTGAGTTGTTTCCAGCATTTGGCTATTACAAATAAAGCTGCTATGAACATTCACCTACAAGTCTTTGAACGGACATATGCTTTTGCTTCTCTGGAGTAAATACTTAGGAATGGGATGGCTGAATCACAAGGTAGTGCACATTTAACTAAACTACTAATAAGCTGTTTTTCCAAGTGGCTGCACTGTTACACGTTCCCACCAGCAGTGTATGAGAATTCCAGTTGCTTTATAATCTCACCAACAATTGGTATGATCTGTTTTTTAATTTTAGCTATTCTTGTGGGTATACAGTTGTATCTTATTATGATTTTAATTTGCATTTCTCTAATAACTAAAGATGTTGAGCATCTATTTTGTGCTCATTTGACATCTATATAGTGTCTTTGGCAAAATGTCTGTTCAATTACTTTGCCAATTTTTACTGGATTATCTATATTATGGAGTTTTCAGCATTCTTTCACTTTCATTTATTATCACTTAACATGTATTCAGTATGACCCTTTCTTAAAAAAGAAATGAAAAGGGGCGCCTGGGTGGCTCAGTCGCTTAAGCCTCCGACTTCGGCTCAGGTCATGATCTCACTGTTGGTGGGTTCAAGCCACATGTCGGGCTCTGTGCTGACAGCCAGCTCAGAGCCTGGAGCCTGTTTCAGATTCTGTGTCTTCCTCTCTCTCTGACCCTCCCCTGCTCACACTGTCTCTCTCTCTCTCAGAAATAAAAACAGAAAGAAAAAAAGAAATGAAAAATTTAAGAATCCAACCCATATTTATATATTTAGACAGTATGGTAGTCCATACACTGAAGTTAGTAATGAGTATTAGTAATAATAGTCTAAGGCAGAAGCCGTGAGGCTACAGGGGACTTATTTTACATATTCTATATTAACAATCATATAAAATATGATTAAGTCATTTCTCTTTGGCTGAGAGAAATTTAGGGAAAAAACACAAATAAAGGCCAAAATATTCACCAGAAGCAGCCAAATAAGGAGTAAAGCCTCAAGTCGTAAGTTCAAAATGTCAAAGCTAAGGAAACAGAAGAAAGATTTAGTTCAGGGGCACCTGGGTGGCTCAGTTAGTTAAGCATCCGACTTCAGCTCAGGTCATGATCTCAACCATTTGTGGGTTTGAGCCCCACGTTGGGCTCTGTGGTCATAGCTCAGAGCCTGGAGCCTGCTTTGGATTCTGTGTCTCCCTTTCTTTCTGTCTCATCTCTGCTCACATGCTTTCTCTCTCTCAAAAATATATAAACATTAAATAATTGAAAAACTGCAGATGATTATGGTTGCATAGCAGAATGTAAATGCTATAAGTAGCAAACCAAAAGTAATTTGAGTAATAAAAAATGGAAGTAGGGGAAAGCATTGAGGGAAATATAAGAAAGCTAATTTCCTCCTCTTTCATATCAGAGAGTCCACTGATAATACTGAAACAGGTAGATTTTTTTAAATGACTAAATGACTGACCAGGCATTACACTGCTAGGTATCTACCTAAGAGAAATTCAAATGTATGTTCATACAAAAACTCATAATGAAAGTTCATAGCCACATTACTCATAATAGCAAAAGTGAAAGCAACCCAAATGTCCATCAACAGATGAATGGATAAATAAATGTGGTATATACATATAATAGGATACTGTTTGGAAATGAAGTCCTGATACTTGCTATAACACGGATGAACCCTGAAAACATTATATTAAGTGAGAGAAGACAGTGACAAAGGCAACTTTGATTCTATTTAAATGAAATGTCCAGAATAGGCAAATATATAGAAATAAAAAGTAGATAACTGATTGCTGAGGGATGTGGAAGGAAAAGGAGGTTAGGGGGAGTGACAGCTAAAGAGTACAAGGTTTCTTATTAAGGTGATGAAAAGTTCTAAAATCAATTGAGGTGATGGTTGCACAATTATGTGAACATACTAGAAACCACTGCATTATACACTATAAATGGATGAATTGTACGGTTATGTGAATTATATGTCAATAAGGCTGTTGAAAAAAGATAATAGGATAAAATGACTGCTCAATGGTTTTTATGATATTTTTTCCCTTAAACTTAGAGGGATGTTAGTGACTAATATCTTTTATGGTAAAGAACTATTTGTTTGAAGATTAGCAATTCTTCAATTTTATTTCAGTGTTTTATTCTATTAAATTCAAGTAAAATTAAATAGCATGTTTTTAACGTATATATTATGATCCAATATTATGCAGATGTTTCAGTCTATCTCTCCACCCATTCTTCTAATTACATATATGTACAAAAGATATTGGAAATAATTTTTACATGTGAATACTGGAGTAGTAGGAATTTGGGTGATTTGTTGTTTTATTTATTGTTTCCCATATGGGTTAAATTTTTAATGATAACTACGTGTTATTTTTATTCATCTTTAAATTGTTCTTAAAAGAACAGAGTACCTCCTAATCCTCCTATACGTGCAAACATATGATATTTGTCCTTCTCTGCCTGACTTATTTCGCTCAGCATAATTGATGGAGGAACAAGGGGGAGAAGAAGGGCGGAAATGGTGGGGGAAAGGGAGAGAGGCAAACCATGAGAGACTCTTGAATGCTGACAAAAACTGAGGACTGATGGATGTGGGGGGGAGGGGGGGATGGGCATAGAGGAGGACACTTATGGGGATGAGCACTGAGTGTTATGTGGAAACTAATTTGACAATAAACAATTTGTAAAAAAAAAAAAATAAAAGTAATAAAAAACATGGAAACTCAAAAAAAAAAAAAAAAGAACAGAGTTAATGTGCCAAAATGTTAATGTTGAATGTGGGTAGCAGGATTAGGATTTTTTCTCTTCTTCTTTATTCTTTTCTATACTTTATAAGTTTTCCTGTAATAATACTTTACAAATAGCTATTATTTTCTAAACAGAAGAAAGTTAAAAATGAGAGAATTAAAAGAATGTGTAGCATTTCCAAAAGTGATTGCTAGTTCTTACCGGGGTTCCTTCTGTTGCTCCTGAATGATCTTTCTTCCTGGCCAGATATCATCCATCTGTGACTGATGAAGAAGGGACTGTACCACTGTCTCTCTTTTATTCACTTCAAGACAAACAAAAGAAAGGCAGGGTAGTGGTGGTGAAGGGAGGAAAGGAAACACATCACACTTGCAGAAGGGATAGCAATATAATCTTTATATTCCCCCATAGAGCCCATGAAGTGAAGCTACCACCAATAAGAATATTAATAGGATTCCACACCAGAGCATCTATCATTGAAGCCAAGTACCTAAAAAAACGTTGTTGTTTTTTTTTCCCAGAAAGGTCCAGTACCTGCTGCGGCCCAAGCAGTGGTGGAGTCACAACCAGCGGTGGGACTGAAGCTGCTAAGTTCTCCTCCTGCTAGTGCGGGGACCTCGGATCCCAGGTTGTATCTTTACTTGACCCCAGCAGATCTGAGGCTGTGACACTTCCCCTATCCCCACTCAACCCCCACCAGCAGGGAAGCAGAGACCTGCAGGAGTGTTTCAAGAGGTATAAAAAAAGCTCTCAGACTGGGACCTGGAAACAAGGAGGGGCGTGGGGCATAGATCAGCCCACCATGGCTACGTCCTCAGCACAGGGAGATCCAACCAAAAGGAGTGATTTGCAACGCTAGGTTGAGAAAGGAAAGGGCCAACACCATTTTTCTACCCAAAACCACCAAAGCAGGGCCTCAGGGAGCAGCCACTTGGACACAGTTGAGGCTAGAACTGCCTATATCAAAACACGACAATCCCAGCCAGAGAGCTGTCTTGTTGTTGTTGTTATTGTTGTTGTTGTTGTTTACACCTGAGCCTGGATTTGTGTGTTTATTGGTTTTGTCTGTGCGTTTGTGTACCCTGGCTCCCTGTGTGGTTGTCTGTTTTCTTTTTCCAGGGCTACCAAAGAAACAAGCCAAAGTACACATGGTGGAGAGTCCAAAATACCCCTACGAGCAGGGAAACAAAATAACCAAACTCTCAAGAAGAGAGACCAAGAGACACCATTCACAAAACACTTCCTGAATGGACAGGCCCTGAACAGTCAAAGAGCCCTTTTTAATACAGCAGAACTTGCAAGGGCAGAGTGTACAACAAGATTTTAAAATTAGCAAGAGATAGAAAACTAACCAAAATGACGAAACAGAAAAACTCTCCTCCAAAGATATTCCAGGAAGAACTGACAGCTAAAGAGCTTCTCAAAACAGGTATAAGCAACATAACTGAACAACAATTTAGAACAATAGTCATAAAATTTATCGCTGAGCTTGGAAAAAGCATGGAAGACATCAGAGAAACTATTGCTACAAACACTATGGAGCTCAAAATTAGTTATGATGAATTTTAAAAATGCTATAAATGAGATACATAATAAAATGGAGGCATCCAATGCACGGGTTGAAGAGGCAAAAAGGAGAATAAGTGATTTAGAAGACACAATTATAAAAAAGAGGAAGCTTAGAAAAAGAGAGATAAACTGATCCAGGAACATGAAAGAAGAGTTCGAGAGCTCAGCGATACAATCAAATGGAACAATATCCATATCACAAGAATCCCAGAAGAGGAAGAGAGAGGGAAAGGTGCTGAAGGAGTCCTGGAACAAATTATAGCAGAGAACTTCCCCAACCTGGGGAGGGAAGTAGATGTTGAAATTCAAGAGACACAGAGAACTATCCTCAAACGTAACTTGAATCGATCTTCTGCACGACATATCATAGTGAAACCGGCAAAATATAAGCACAAAGAGAGAATTTTGAAAGCAGCTAGGGACAAAAGGGCCCTAACATCCAAAGGGAAACCTATCAGAGTGGGGACAGACCTATCTACTGAAACTTGGCAGGCCAGAAAGGAATGGCAGGAGATCTTCAATGTGATGGACAGAAAAAATATGCAGCCAAGAATCCTCTATCCAGCAAGCCTGTCATTCAGAATAGAAGGAGAGATAAAAGTCTTTTCAAATGAACAAAAATTGAAAGAATTTGTCACCACTGCACCAGCCCTACAAGAAACCCTGAGGGGGACTCTCTGAGGGATATGTTGCAAGGAACACACGATACCAGATACCACCATAGGCATGAATCCCACAAAGGACACAATAACTCCAAACCCATATTTTTCAATAATAAGACTAAATGTAAGTGGACTAAACGCTCCAATCAAAAGACATAGGGTAGCAGAATGGATTTAAAAACCAAAATCCATCTATTTGCTGTCTACAAGAAATGCATTTTAGACTGGAGGACACCTTCAGATAAAAGTATGGGGATGGAGAAATATATATCATGCTACTGGAAGTAAAAAAAAAAAAAGCTAGAGTAGCTATACGTATATCAGACAAACTGGACTTTAAAGACAGTAACAAGGGATGAAAAAGGGCATTATATAATAATTAAAGGGTCTATCCATTAGAAAGAACTAACAAACATACATGTCTATGCACCGAATATGGGAGCACCTAAATATTAAAAACAATTAATCACAAACAGAAACAATCTCATAAATAAGAATGGGTTATGGAATACTACATGGCAATGAGAAACAATGAAATCTGGCCATGTGTAGCAACATGGATGGACCTTGAGGGTGTTATGCTGAGCGAAATAAGTCAGGCAGAGAAAGACAAATATCATATGTGTGCACGCATAGGAGGATTAGGAGGAGCTTAACAGAGGACCAAGGGGGAGAAGAAGGGCAGAAATGGTGGGGGAAAGGGGGAGAGGCAAACCATGAGAGACTCTTGAATGCTGACAAAAACTGAGGACTGGTGGATGGGGGGGGAGGAGGGGTGGGCATGGAGGAGGGCACTTGTGGGGATGAGCACTGGGTGTTATGTGGAAACTAATTTGACAATAAACTATTTGTAAAAAAAAAATAATAAGAATGGGTTAATAGCAGGGGATGTTAATACTCCACTTACATCAATGGATACATCAACTAGACAGAAAATCATTAAGAAACAATGGACTTGAATGACACATTGGATCAGATAGATCTGACAGATATCTTTAGAACACTACATCCTAAGGCCATGGAATTCACTTTCTTCTCAAGTGCACATGGCACATTTTCCAAGATAGATCACACACTGGGACATAAAGCAGCCCTCAATAAATATAAGAGAATTGAGATCATACCATGCACACTTTCAGATCCCAATGCTATGAAACTGGAAATCAATCACAGGAAGAAGTCTGGAAAACCTCCAAAAACATGGAGGTTAAGGAACATCCTACTAAAGAATGAATGAGCCAAACAGACAATTAGAGAAGAAATTTAAAAATATATGGAAACGAATGAAAATGAAAATACAACAATCCAAACTCTATGGGATGCGGCAAAGGCAGTCCTAAGAGGAAAGTACATTGAACTCCAGGCCCATTTCAAGAAATTAGAAAAAGCGCAAGTGCAAAATCTAACAGTGCACCTAAAGGAACTAGAGGGAGAGCAACAAGAGCACCCCAAACCCAGTAAGAGAAGAGAAACATAAAAATCAGAGCAGAAATAAACAATAGAGAAACCAAAGAAACAGTTGAACAATCAATGAAACCAAGAGTTGGTTTTTTGAAAAAATAAACAAAAGTGACAAACTTCTAGCCAGGCTTCTCAAAAAGAAAAGAGAGAGCACTCAAATAGACAAAATCATGAATGAAAATGGACTGATTACAACCAACCCCTCAGAAATACAAGCTATTACCAGGGAATATTATGAAAAAATATATACCAACAAATTGGACAACTTGGAAGAAATGGACAGATTCCTAAACACACACTCACAAAATTCACACGGGAAGTGATAGAAAATCTGAACAAACCCATAACTAGTGAAGAAATTGAATCAGTTATCCAAAATCTCCCAACAAATAAGAGC
>JAESUZ010001964.1:0-13989 GCA_017311185.1 Proteles cristata cristata | reverse complement strand
GTCACAGCCCAAGTCCGGCCACGCCCGGCTAACGGGGCCGCATGCAGAGGCCCCGCGTGGGTGGAGCTGGCGCCCCGGCCGGACAGCCGGCGGGAAGCCAGGGGGCCCTCGGCGCCTCCCATTGTGCCCCCGCCCCCCACCTCCCCGCGGGGACCAGCATCAGTGTGCAGGACTCTCTCTGGAGGGGGGGTCCGGTGGCCAAGCCCAAGTTGAGCTCTGCCCGGTTGCGGGTCGGGGGGCGGGGTGTCCCTCCAGGTGGGCCCCAGGAGGGTCCCCGCCAGGCAGACCGAGTGCTGACAACGGGAGGGGCGGGATTCTGGAGCGCAGGAGGCGCCCTCCCCTCCTTCTTCCCGCCTCCTGCGAGGGGGGCTCGGGGACCATGGCCGAGTCACCTTTCGCAGTAGAGGTGAGGTTTTCTCACCGACTTTAGATCCACCCGGTTCGTGTTATATTTAGCCGTGCTCCCAGTCAGGAAGGGTGGGGAGAAGTCAACCCCTGCAAACCACGGACGTTTCCGTCCCTGGCGGTACTTATGGTCCCTGGGCCCAGGGTTAAAGCCACACGTTCCTAATTTGGCGTGGGGGCGGGTGGCTCCCCGTGGCCTCGGCCCCTGCGGAGGGCGTCTGGGCAATGCTGGCATCTCCCCGCCCCAGGAGAACCCTGACGGCACGTGTCTGGGCCCCACTGGCTCCGTGACCGTTGGCGATGCAGCTGAGGGGCAGGAGGACCCAAGCCAGGGGACCTTGGGCACCTCATTTAGACTCACTGGGTCTTAGGGTCACTCTCAGAAGGACCGGTAACTCCTTCAATATACACAGTTACAATCGTCAGCTATTCCCAGCTACTTCTCAATTTTTTTAATGAAAAGTAATAGAAATAACATAAAAATGGTGAATTCCATGGACCTAAATAAAATATGGAAGAGGCAATGATATACAGATACATTTAATGCCGTTTTGACAGTGCATTCTAGATTATAAAAAAGAGAGACTGGTAATAAAACGGAAGCTCACAATCCTCAGACTTCTGTAATGGCGATGTTCATCTTGCCCACCTAAAGATGGTGTCCGCTTAGAGGTCTTTACATGGGGAAGTAATTTTCCCAGGAAAAACAATTAATTAAATGTGTGCTTGCAGAACATGAAAGCTTGCGATGTTAAGCGCACCCAGAAAGACCGAGAGGTGTGTGGGTGACCCTTCGTAAGGGTGAGTTTTACTAAGATTAACCAGAACCCAGACCCCTTCAGTCTGACTGGGAAGACGGTGGCACCACCGGCCAAAGATGGTCATTTAAACGCAGATTTTTTTAAGTTTATTTATTTATTTTGAGAGAGAGAGAACAGGGGAGGGGCAGAGAGACAGAGAGAGAGGGAGAAAGAGAATCCCAAGCAGGCTCCATGCTGTCAGCACAGAGCCTGACGTGGTGCTCGAACTCATGAACCCTCCTGGGTAAGTGCGGTGAAATTGAGAGTCAGAGGCTCAACCAGCTCAGACACCCAGGTGCCCCCAAAGACAGTCATTTAAAATATACTTCTTAGAGCAAACAGCCAACTGCTATTTTTCTACAAAACTCGTTTCCATAAATTTACCTTGGCATCTATTACATGTTTATTTTTTAAACATAATGTATCATCAAGGTGACTAACATACAGTGCATACAGTGAGCTCTAGGTTTCGGGGGTGGATTCCTGTGATTCATCGCTTACATACAACACCCAGTGCTCCTCCCAACAAGTGCTCTCCTCAACGCCCATCCCCCATTTCCCCTACCCCCATGAACCCACGTAGGTGTGCACACTTTAACATTATGCAAGCCTGTGTTTGATTGATTGTTCAGCCTATGAAAGTCACTTTCCAACCCAAAGAGACATTGCACTTCAATCAGCCGTGTCTTCAGTTAAAACAGTTTTGAACCAAATTGGTGTCCAGGCTTTTGAACGAACACTTTGACTCTGCTCCTCACACTTCTCGTCTTTCCCCGTCATCATCCATGGCCACGTAGATATCCCATCGTAGGGCCGGCTGACTGCTTTAAACCGTGACGCCTCGGGTTGAAAAGTCAGCCGGTTTCCATTTCTCGTCGCACAAGGTGGCACTGAGGTGGGCATTCCTGTGCATGTGTCCCCGGCTGACGACTGCCTTGAGGGCGAGTCAGGATTGAAGATTCGGGACGTGTTTCAGGCTTGTAGACGCGTGGCTCCACTGCCCTCCCGGAAGCCCTCCTGGGTTGCGTGTTCACAAACTGTGGGAATCCGACCTGGTGTGGAGGTGGCTGGCGGATGCTTACGCACCTGCATTAATGAGTACCGCTTGTTAGGGAAAACTCTGTCGTTAGCTGTTTACACTTTTAGTCAGTGAAGCTGGACTTTTCTTGCCTCTAATTTATAGACCCTTTGCTTTTTCTTGGTAAATTTGTTATCTCTGGGGGTTTATTTTGTTGTTTGCTTCCTTTCTCCGACTGAAATATGTATCTTCTCCTCTTTAACTTGGAAGAATTCCTTGAGTGCTATTTGTGAAGTTTGTCCCTGCCCTGCTCTCCGCAAATATGCTCCTCGTTTTTCTGTTGCCTTTCGGTGATATCCACGGTGTCAGCCGACTCGAGGTCATCCTTGATTTTTTTATCATGTCTGTCTTTCCCCTGACGCGTTTCCCTTACATTTCCTTCATGACGCGCTGCCTGTCTCTGTGCCCCGCCGTCTTCCCGGGCTCCTGACCGTCTCTCACGTGCTCCCTGATTCTTGTCTTCCTTCTTTTCTCTTCGCCCTGGTTTCGTTGCCGCCCCTGGAGTGAACCCCCGGCTTCCCCAGGTTCCTGCGTGGCCCGCTGGGATCCCCCTTTCCTGCACTGGGGACCTCGCTCCCGCCCGGAGCAGTTCAGGGCCGGGATGGGAAGGGTCTTAAAAGTGGCTGCGGGGACAGCTGCCTGGGCCACCAGGAGCCACGCCGGGAGAAGTCTGCCCCTGACCCTTCCGTGTCCCCAGAGTCGTGGGTGCTGAGTGACTTGTCTTCCCTTCTGCTGACTGTGAAAAAAAAAAAAGGAGTTTTTATAGTTTCCATTAGAGATTTTTATTAAGCAAACCTGCACTCTGCCAGACCAGAAAGGTATTATGCAGACGTTTTATGAGCAGAACGTAGAAATTAATGGAGAAAAAAGATACTAGAAATCTGGATTGTTTCGTGGCGTTTGCTGCTCGCACCTGATGGAACGTGGTTAATCGTACACCATGTTGCTGGTCCCTCTAATCTCCTCCATAATGTGTTTTTTATTTCCATTTGTGTTGGGGGTTTTTGTAAAATAAACACATATTGTGTTGTCCGGAGAGATAATGGGAGACTTTAAACAGACAAAGGCATCTCTGATTCCGCCAGCTCTGGGCTCTGATAGGCGCAGGAGGGACTCCGCGTTATCACGTCCTGCCGTAGGAAATGACTGAAATAGACCGAGCCTCGGAAATCGCAATTGTGTTGAACCTGGTGATGGGGAACTTCTCTGTGCGTGGACGCTCAGCTCTGTACAATGAATCTGCAAATAGGAGCCCCGCGCATCCGAGGGTTTCTTTTTGATACTTTGAAAAAGCTATTCTGTCTTTTTTTTTAGGCCAATCTTTGAGTTTAGTGGTGAAGAAATAGCAATAATAGCACATGTACAAAACACAAAATCAAAAAGCCCTGAAATATTTAAAGTTTCATCAGGAGGCACCTGCGGTGACGTGATTACGCACCAGGTCAGGGGGGTGTTAAGGTGCTGCTAGGTCTTCAATGTGCGATGCTTTTCTCCACTGTTTTAAAAACCTGGGTTCACATTGACTTCTGTTACTTCGCTCCCAGTCCCTGGGAGGTGGGGACTGGGGTGTGTCTGTCAACTGTGGCACGCGCCATGGCCGGGGACAGTGACGCTTCAGGGACACAGTGCCAGCCGGGCCAAGGCTGTCCCGGGAGGACCTGGCAGCAAGGGTCACGTGGGTGGCCGGGCTGGGGGAAATTAAAGCTGTTCCCGTCGCACTGTCTTCCACGCACTGCCTGTCACGGGACACGGAGGGCGTTTGTTCACTGAATGTACAGCCCATCTCGCAGAAATGATCATCTTGCACAGTCCCCTAATGGGGGCAAAAGAAAGGATTTCAACTTTCATTGCTTTCTAAACATTACTTTCATAGACTATGTAGATGGTATAAGATTTTAATGAAAGTGGATAAAGATTAAGAACATAAAATTGCCACTGTTGGTATTTTGAGCTATAAATATCTTTTCTAGGCTTTTTTGTTAAGCCTACGAAAATGAAATTATGCCAAATAATTTTTGCCCACACCTCAGCCAGCTGCTTTCTGTGTTAGACATAGTTTTCGGCACTGTTTTTAGAGTTGCGTGGACTCATGGCACTCCCGTTTACTCAAGAGTTTTCATAGCCAGTTGAGAGTGGGCTTGATTTCTGCCTTCCTGTCGTTAAGGGGAGAGACAGTCCCCGCAGGAGATCCAGGTCCCGTGTGAGGGGACTGGGCGGTTTGCAGCAGGCAGGCTGTGACTGACCAGAACCCTTACCCAGAACGGAAGTGAGGGCGTGTTCATTTCTACAGTGTTGACAATGATCGCATGATGATCCAAGCTGTCATGGTGGATTCTTGGCATCTTCCTGGATGGTCCTCCATGGGCTCTGTTTGTGGATGTTAAACCCCAGCCTGTGGGTCAGGGCTGCCTCGGGACGAACCCCCTTCAGGGACATCCCCCAGGAAGGGGCCTTGGTGGAACCCCAAGATGCCGGCCTCTGGACCAGCTGGGGCTGGGGAGCGAAGCCTCCCAGGGGGGCTGACAGGACCCAGAGGCGGGAGGTGCACACGTGCAGGGCCCGTGGCAGTGTCCTCCCCAGCCACCCTGGGCCAGGGGCCAAGGGCCGGATCTGCTCCCAGCCTGTCCATCTACGTCAGTTTTCCCTGCGAGGGGGGCAGGACACAACGTGGTTCCCACCGGCTTCTACCATCTGGAAACCCGATTCGTGTCGGCTGATTCTTCACTCGACAGAGGATTTGCTGGGAGGGCTTCAGACTCGAGGTCGACTTTTATGCAGAAATACGGTTTCAGTTGTGAGAATATGGCCAGAGCACAAGCAGGTCTGTTAGTGTTAGAATCTCAGAGCCCTTATCACTGTCCCAAACAAACCATGCTGGTATCTCAAGGTGCTTTGGTGGAGGTCATTGGGTACAGTTTTCCAGAGTAGCAGCCCTGGCTGCATGAACCTCCTTCCCACTGAAGGGCAGTGGGGTTCTCTGGGGCATCACCCCGGCGTCCTGACAGCCTCCCAGCCGCTGGGAAGTGCTGGACAGCCCTGTATCTGTATTACACCCCACACAGCCCACTTAGGACACATTCCACGCAGTAGGGTCACAGGCCCCCGCAGAGAGGGGACCAGTGTGGTTAGCAGAGAAGGGGATTTGCACCAAGAGACACCACATGTCTTCTGAGATTCTTCTCTCCCCCCTCCTCCCCACCCCTCCTGCCTTTTCCTGTGTCCTTGACACACTTTCACCCGCATGCCCTGTGCTGGGCAGGTACATCTGTTTGGAGGCCACAGAATCAGGGTGGAGCCGTGGACAGGGTACCTCTGAGCCACGTGAGAGGATCTCAGCTGCCTCTGCCCCACAACATGGCTGGGATCCCAGGGTGACCACACAGCAGAAGGCAACCGTACGGCCCCTACAAAGCCCCGGCTTCCTGACCCGCACACAAGCTGTAGTCAGATTTCGGGGGACGCAGGGGAGCTGACAGCTTTAGGAGCTTGCTCACCTGTGGTCAGGCTTCTCTCCTGCCCTACCAGGGGGCTTCTACTTGCCCGGAGGGAGAATCCAGGACCCGGTGGTCTGGGCTGGGTAGTGAGTTGAGGAGGGTTACCCCCCACCCCGATACTGAGAGGCTGAGGGGGCTTTCTGGAGGAAGGATCCGGAAGGGGAGGGATGTAGGGCTGGAGGAGGGGAGGGGAGGAAGCTGGGAGGGTGGTGTGCAGGCAGAGAGGAGGGCATTGATCCCAGACAGTCCCTTCCTTCCTGCCCCCCATGCTGCTCCTGGGCAGGGACAGTCCTCACCTGAGCCCGGGTCCTGGGAGTGCAACGGGACGCTGTGTGGGGGCGCCTCAGCTGGAGGACAGCAAGGCTGGGGGAGGGTGGGGGTGAGGCGGGCATGTTAGCGAGCTCCTGGTCACAACACTGCGGTCATCGCTGCTCCGCGTTGTTGATTATACAGCAGCCTTGAAGCAAGCCCCAGTCGCTTCCCGACTTACAGGCAGAGTCACAGAGTCAGGTCACCGTACCCGTGAGGCGTGAGGGGGACCTGCCCCCAACCCCCGCCCGGAGCAAATGGCCGTGGAAGGAATCTCACAAGGTCTGCTCAGGACCCCGGCGGCTGTGGACGGGGTGGCTCCTGGGCTGGCCCTGAGGGCCGATTCTGCATCGTGTCCCTGAACCTGTGCACCTGGACAAGTGAGCAGACAGGTGGAGGCGAAGGGCGTGAGGCTGGGGAGGAACCGGGAGCTTCCGTCAGGTTTACTCTGCTCCACCCCTGCAGCGTCTGGAGACAAAGTGGGCCTCCCACCGTTAACCATCACGAGACTTCACATCGACATCTGGGTGCCCCACCCCTCCTGTTTGTAAGTCGAGGGGTCTGGGCTGTTGCCCAGGAGGGAAGTGAGAGCTCCTTGCAGGGGTGACAGCAGCACCATGGCCACTTGGTTCTCACCCTCCCCGACGTCCCCCAACCCCGAGGCCCAGCGAACGCACCATTTGTCCCGCTGGCAGCATTGGGTTCTGAGACACGCACCCCGTGACCCCCGCCAGGCCCCCCGCTCCAGGCCTGGGGGGCACAGCCCTGCAGGATGCATGAGGCTGCGAGGACAGGGTGATCCGGACGACATGGGGGGCGGGGCCCTAGAGAAGGGGTGCGCCTCGGCCCCTGGGCGGGTCAGGGGGTGGGCGGCTCCCCAACAAGGTTGCTCGGCTCCATCATAGAAATAACAAGAACCCAGAGTGAGTGGATTCCGTGTAAATCTCAGTCCTTGTGCTGCGTGTAGGAGACGCGAGCGTCCCACCCCCAGTTTGCAGGCGGCTCATGAGGATCAGAGAGACAGACTCCTGCCCGAGATCCCACAGCCAAGCAAGGCCACTTCACGAGCAGGAGCTGGTCGGGCCGCCCTTCCCCCCTGAGCTTGGTCTGCCCGTTGGGGCTCGACCATGGCAGTGAGCGGCCCCCACCCGGGCCTGGCCGACTGGAGCCGCCGGCACTGGTCTGACCAAAAGGAAAGATGTTCACTCTTCACTTTTGAGCGTGAAGGGCTTCTGGCCACGTGTGTCTCCAGATTCGGCTCCGTGATCATGTGATCAGTGGGCAGTGATCACGTGCTGTGTTTGTTTCTAAGGAACAAGCCTGCACCGCTGAGAGTCAGAGGGAGTTCAGACTTCGGCCCCGGCTGCTCCCTCATTTACCGGCGTTCAGATGGTCTAGGCAGAAACCGTTTGAAAATTAATTATCCAGATAATTGCCTACCACTTAAGTTCAGCTGACAAAATGTGAGCTTGACGGTCAGGCCCACATGTGGAAACAGCTTTGGCCCCGCGCCTGGGACCCTGGAACTGGCCGTTCCGTCTTCTCCTTCGTCTCTATGCTGGTGGCGTGGCTGGTTGGTCGCGAGTGCCATGGCTGTCGTGTGTCCCGCACTCAGAGAATAGCGGGTCCTGCCTGCAAACGGGCAGCAGATTCACGGAGGCGCTCCCGGCAACGCCGGAGTTAATGTCATGTGTCAGAAAATTACTGCAGATGATGCCTGATTCTACCGTAATGGATCTCAGCCCTCCACTTAAAGAGTTCCTTACCCCACCTGATGGGGAAGAAAAGCCAACTTTAAGTAGCTTTATAGGTGTCGTTTGATTTCTGGAAAGATTGCTAATCCCAGTGGGAATTTACGTAAAAGCGTTCAGACCCTGCGGAACAGTCACGCCTTCCATATTTATCAAGTGCTGCTGTTTGGGCGTGAAGAATGCGTTCCGGGGCCGGCTCCGCAAATTGCCTTTGTTAATGAATTTCAAAGGTAGAGATGGTTGTTGAAGCGTCTTATCTGGTGGGCTTGCTGTTGGAGTTTTGTTATTCAGCTTTTAAATTCCCGTGATTGTTGAAGAGTTTTCCAACATTTTGTAAGAAGGAAGGCAGGGAAAGCAAGAGATGTGTTATTTGATTTTTATTTTTGCCATTAATCCTCTGGCCGCATTCTTTGATACAAGCAAAGGCCTTGTCGTGGGTAAGTCCTGGGGAGGTAACCCCGTGAGCAGGCAGCCCCTGGCAGGGGTTTTGAGTGGGGAGTTCAAGGTTCAAGGAGAAGAGAAAACCGGAGGCCGTTACTCTGTCCCTTGCCTCTCTTCCCAGCCAGCCCTGCCCGGCCCCAGCCTCCACCCTCCGCCTGCGGTAATAACACACTTCGGAAACAGTGTAGCTCGGGTTTCATTTAATCCTGGCAACTTCTTGAAAGTCAGACCAGTGCCATGTCTCCTCCCAAGCTCACTGGATAGTGAAAGGTTTTAATAAGAAGCGGTTGGGCGCTGGGGGCGGGGCTCAGATGGTTAAACAACCGACTTTAGCTCAGGTCATGATCTTGTTTGTGAGTTCGAGCCCCGAGTCGGGCTCTGTGCTGATAGCCCCGAGCCTGGAGCCTGCTTGGGATTCTGTGTCTCCCTCTGCCCCTCCCCTGCTCTCTGTCTCTGTCTCTGTCTCTCTCTCAAAAATAAGCATTAAGGAAAAAAAATTTTAAAAAGAAGCAAATGAAAATCAAACTTCCAGAAAATAATTATTATTCCAGTTTAGGGTAAGCCATAAGAATTTTGAAAGGAAGCAGGGGAAAACCAATGAAAGAGTATATGGAGGGTATTAAATTCAGTAATTTTCACGTCATCAAATGATACGTGGGAACGCGAACAGTTTGTGGTTCTCAGCACCGTCACGTGGAAGCACGTGTCTCCCATGGCAGGAGGAGGTGATGGGGACTCCCTATCCGGTGTCCCCAAAACTCGAATTTCATTCTGGAAATGTAGGTGTGGAGGGGCGAGCGCCCTGCATGGGCCCTGGGCAGGTGGCTGGGCCTCTGGCAGCCCGGGTCAGTGCGCGGTCCCTGCAGAGAGAGGCGTCCACAGCGCCCGCTTCTGAGGCCGTCAGGAGTGTGCGGAGCATGTTCCGTGGGGCCGGGTCTTGGGAGGCGCTCGGCACGGCACAGGGAAGCTGGTGTGGGCAGCAGATTTTCATTTATTTAAAACCCAAACTTTTGTGTCTCTACCTGAATGGACATCGAATGTCCGTCACTGCCCTGCACGAGGCCCCATGCCCTTCACCTGAATGGGCCCCCATTTGTTTACATCCTGGGGCTGATGAAGCCAAGGAGGGGCTTCCTTCCCCACCCAGACCTGTTACCTTTGCAGGAAAGAACCGTCTTCAGGGCCGCAGACTCCTCTCCAGGCCTGGCCTGTGGCAAGTGCGCGTGCGCAGGGCCTCAGCTGCCTTCGTCTTCATCTGTCCCCCGGGGACTCCTGGGGCCTCAGAATCCCCACCAAATGTGAATCAGCAGCAACCCCCTTCCAGGGCACTAGAATTTAGGCTCCACCCCTAACTAGACTTTGGGCTTCACCAGCAAGTAAGGGGACCTGTGCTCCTCAGCGAGAGAGTCCGTCCCTGTGGTGGGGCCACCTGGCTCTGACACCACGTGGTGTGGGAGCGGAGGGTGGGGGGCACCTGCGAGGCCCCGGCACGGGTTTAGCCCTGGATGCACCTGCTACCTGAAGCCTGATCATATCCGGGATGTGTGTTTACACTCCTGGAGAGGGCGGATCAGTGATGGGCTCAGCATGTGCGCTCTAGGCTTCCCCTCACCACCCCAGGGAGACTGTATACAGCAGGGAGGACTTTTCCAGGAGCCCCCGGGCCTGCGTGCAGCCCCTGACCTTGCCTCAGGGGCCCCACACCTGGCGGCCTGCATGATTCCCGCCATTGCTGTCTGCAAATGTCTGACCGCCAAGCCTCAGGGCTGCAGGCCTTCTCCGGTGTTCTGGAACACGTCACCCATGGCCACATGCAGACCACTCGTCCATCCTTCAGAAGTTTGTAAAAGAGCTTCCATCGAATGAGAACCGTGTGCCGGCCGCTCAGGAAGCAGAAGAGGCAGACTGTCCAGGGAGCTCGGGGCGGAAGGTGCAACAGTCCAGTGTGATGTGCGGGAAGGAGCGGAGCGTGGTGGTGGCAGTGGCGGCGGGCAGAGGATGAGGGCCACCCTGCGGGGAGCACCCTGCAGTTTTCTCGGAGTTGTGGACCCCTGTCAGCTCGCCGGTCCCCCCCGGGATGGGGTCTCCGTTCCCAGCGGCAGCCTCTACCCTGCCCAGTTGCACACGTATCAGTCTTCCTAACTTGTGTGATGCTTTCCTCACATCTACGCCGCGAGCACTGTGGGGGTCCGGGCGCACCCATGAGAGAGACTCAGAAGGTTTTCTCAAATACAGAGAGAGTCGCAGAGAGCGGAGCATGGAGAGCTTCTGTCCACCCTTCATCTGCTCGCCCCCAGCAGTGACATCGCGGGACGGCATCGCGGCGGTAATAGGGCAGCGACACCGCGCACGAGCCCACCCTGAGTCAGTGGTCAGTCCTGCGCGCGTCTGTGGTTTCACGCAGTTTTTGAAGTGTTTGATCGCTTGTGCAGCACAAGGTGAACCAGTCTGTTCTCTTCACCTAATTCCTGATGGCTCCGCATCTGCTTGTCGCTCTGATCAGAAATATATTCATACAGTCACTCAACAATAGTGCCCTTTCTTCCGGGCTCTGTGCTTGCTGCTGGGGACACAGAGGTGACCAAGGTGGAGGCAGCTCCTGCTCTCATGGAGTTTATGGTGCAGGCAGGGCTGGCAAGGAAAGGGCAGAGGCCGCCCATGTGTGGCCAGAGAGGCTGAAGGCCAGGCATGGTGGGTGTTGGTGAAGACCCCGTGGGGCAGAGCCGGGGCTCACTGGGCACAGGTGGGAGGGAGGGGCGGCTAGGCCGCCTGGAGCCCAGAGCTCTGTGGTTGGGTCAGGAGCCTGAACAAGGCCGGTTGGGTGACCCCCCCCATGTGGGTGGGGCAGTGGCTCAGGAGCGTGCCGGGCAGGGCCAAGTTGGGAAGCCTGTGGGCAGGGCAGGAAGCTCGGATTTGGATGGAATCGGGGCCAAATACGTACTGTGTCCGCTCGGAACAGCTTCACTGTGACGTCACGCGCACACCGTGTAATGCAGGTCAGCCGCGTTTAGTTTACTGAGACTCAGGCGCTCACCACCCCCCGCTTCAGGGCATCTTCACCCCAAAAGGCTCTCTGTAGTTTTAGCTCCTGTAGCCTCATTTACCAACACAGACTCCCAGAGTGGTTCGTGTCCAGAGGCACACACTCAACGTCACTCTCTGGCGTCGCTGTGACATAAAGGAGGGGGACAAGGATGGCACACACCACCCGTGGGGCCCCACACCCGGCAGGACTCCACTAGAAGACATGGCCGGGGGCCTGCAGCCCATTGCTGGGCCTCCGGGAGGGTGGCACCTGCGGTGCTGGATGCAGGCTAGCTTGGTGACTCCAGGGGCTGAGGTGGACGTTGTGGTCGGGGACACTTGGGGACGTGATTCTCTGAAATGATGAAGGGCTATTGGAAAGTTCTGAGCAACACAAGGGATGACAACCCCTCTCTTTGTGTGATAATGTCCCTCCTGGGAAAATCCAGTGTGTTGAATCCCTGCAAAATCAGGTGATGGCTGTATGTAGGAGACAATTAAGGTCTGGGCCCAAATAATTCTAAACTTACAGGACGAGCCAGTGGGCCATATCAGCTGTGCACACATGGAACTTCTCATGCTTTGCAGGATGACTTGGCCTCCCTAGCCATTGCCCACGAGGGGCTAAAGACACTCAGCCATGGTGATAACAAAAATGTACCCCCCTTTTTGTCAAAATCACTCCTCGGGATGGTGCCACCCCCATGAGAGCCACTGTGCTCAACTAGGAATTCCTCATGGACCCTATGAGGAACATACTAGTCCTTACATTTCATCTGTAGTTTGGGCCCTGGCATGTGTGAAGTAGCCAAATAAGCATGGATGGGTGGGTGGAGGGATGGATGGATGGGTGGATGGATGGATGGATGGATGGATGGCTGATTGGATGGATGGATCGATGGATGGATACGTGGATGGATATAGATAGATAGATAGATAGATAGATAGATAGATAGATAGATAATAATATGGTTACATGGAAGGAAGGAAGAAAAAATGGATGAAAGGAAGGAAGGAAAGAAGGATAAATATAAGTAGAAAGATGATACAGATGGATAGATGGGTAGATGGAGAGAGAGATGGTTGGATGGATGGATGGATGGATGGGTGAGTGGATGGGTGGATGAGTGGATGGGTGGATGGAGAGATGGGGAGGGGGGTGGCTCTTCAATATCACTGTCCTTGAAATACCCTCAGGAGCCTGCTGTCCAGCATGTGCTGAGTTCACTCTGGCCTTTAGCATGAGTAGACTACTCCACTCCTAAGTAGAATATGTTGGTAACTTGGTGAGTGAAAACCAGATTTTGCGGTTATGAGAACACTAAGTTATGTAAGAGTCTGAGGTTTTAATGTAGGTCAGTGGTTCTCACCAGCTGATTTTGATTTTTCTCCAGACATCATTTAGCAATTCCTTGGAACAGTTTTAGTTGTCACAACGTCAGAGATCATGCCAGCATCTAGCGGGTAGAGGCCAGGGATGCTGTTGAACACCCCGCATGTGCGGGAAACATGCCTCCTGCCTAGGACAGCGCCCATAACAGGGAAGGACCCAGCCAGATTGTCAAAGTGCTGGGCTTGACAAACTCTGCCACAGGTGATCGGCGATATTATTTTTATGCTAGTGTAATGCGAATTAATTGATTTTTTGGAACATTAAAGATGACCTTGAACAAAATGGATGCATAGAGAGCTCACGCACCTACAGAAGATGAGAGATGTGGGGACACAGCCCCAGCAATGAGCTCTGTAAAGACGTTTCTCCAGGTGTCTTCAGAGCAGAGTGTGCCCCGTGTGTTAGATGTATCATTAGTGTGATTATATATACTTATGTGAAGACACAGTTGTTCTATAAATGCAGTGATGCTTCTTAGAATAATAGGAAAACTTCTCCTGGGGGTGAGCAAGTTAACAGACAAAGAACGAGAAGCCCAGATTCACAATGGGGTAATAAATGGAAACTTGCTGCACAAAGAAAAATTGGTGTTTTAATTTGTCAGAAAATTACTGACTGGCAAGAGGTGCTTTGTACCAGAGATCTCCTTTCAGAGTGTGAATTTTCCTTAAAAGAGAGAAACCCTGTGTTTATGTCTCTGCTGAACAGAGCCATTTGAAAACAATGAGGAAAAACATGGAGTTCACAGGCAGCGTCGTGTTGCAATAACCACACAGGCCATTTTGGAAACAATTAGTTGTGCCGAAATCTGCCACCGTGGCTGCTGCAGCCGGTCTCTCTATGTACCTTAGAGGCTGGAAGGAACCTCCAATTAGTTTCTTTGTTCACTGGAGCTTCACATCTCCCTGTGACAGCTCTGGAGTGAGGGAGTGATTTGTTTTATCCTCCTTCAAATAACTCTGCTAAGGGTAACCCAAACAGAGAGAGATCTGGAGACATTAGGATGTAGAGTTACTCTGAGAAAGTTGACCAGCAGAGCAGCCAGAATTTGGTAATAGGATGATAGGATGAAAGTGGCTGTGATGGTGATGGCGGTGATGATGTTGATGATGGTGGTGGTGGTGGCAATGACAATTGTAGTGATGATGATGGTGATAGTAATGGTAATGATGGTGATAATAGTAATGCTGGTGGTGATAGTGGAGGTGACAATGATGATGTGACGGTGGTGATGGTGATGGTGATGATAGTGGTGATGGTGGTGGTGGTGGTGATGGTGGTGATGATGGTGATG
>JAESUZ010001963.1:0-15254 GCA_017311185.1 Proteles cristata cristata | reverse complement strand
GGGCGCCTGGGTGGCTAAGTCGGTTAAGCGTCCGACTTTCGCTTAGGTCATGATCTCGCGGTTCGTGGGTTCGAGCCCCGCGTCGGGCTCTGTGTGCTGACTGCCAGCTCAGAGCCTGGAGCCTGTTGCAGTCTGTGACTCCCTCTCTCTCTGACCCTCCCCTGCTCACGCTGTCTCTCTCTCTCTCTCTCCTAGAAATAAATAAAAAATTAAAAAATAAAAAAAATAAAAAAAAAATAAAAGGACTTTATTTTCAATAATTTAAAAAATTTTTAATGTTTTTTATTTATTTTTGAGAGAGAGAAATAGCATGAGCAGGGGAGGATCAGAGAGTGGGAGACACAGAATCCAAAGCAGGCTCTGAGCTGGCTGTCAGCACAGAGCCCGACACAAGGCTCAAACCCATGAACTGTGAGATCATGACCTGAGCCAAAGTCGGAAGCTTAACTGAGCCACCCAGGCACCCCTCTTTATTCATTAAAAGTAATCTCTACATCCAACATCAGGCTTGTACTCATGCTCCTGAGACCAAGAGTTGCATAGTCCACCACCTGAGCCGGCCAAGCACCCTAAAAGGACATTTTCTCAGATTTTAGGTCTAATAAACTCTAAACAAAGCTTTTTCTTTATTTAATACATGAAACTTTAACATAATCTGCCAAGAAAACAAAGATCTTGTGTTTTGTGTTTAGCGGGTTTTTGATTTCTTAAAAAATGGAGACTTCTCCATTAAAAGAATTAGGGTTTTTACTACTGTGTAATTTTTATTTTTATTTTCTAAAGTGATCTCTACAGCAAAGGTGAGGCTTTGAACTCGCAACCCTGAGATAGAGTCATAGGTTCTACCAACTGAGCCAACTTGGCCCCCCAACTATGTAAGTTTTTGTGTATGTTATACTTCATGAGAAGCATGGGAAAAAGTGATGCCAAACTTTAATGTATATTTATATAAAATTTGCAAAAATCTAATGTTTTGGCAAGTGATCAGTCATAATTTAAAGTTTTTTTGTTTTATTTTATTTTTGAAAGGGAGAGAGAGAGAGAGAGAGAGACCGAGCGAGCAGGGGCGGACAGGCTCTGAAATGTCAGAGCAAAGTCTGATGTGGGGCTCAAACTCACAAACTGCGAGATCATGACCTGAGCAGACAATGAGTCTGACGCTTAATGGACTGAGCCACACAAGCGCCCCCATCAGTCAATTTTAAATGCATGTCACAGAAATAACCAAATTCTCTTGTCAATTGCAATATAATTAACTCTTATCAAATCTTTAACCATGGCTATTTTATTTATTTATTATTTTTTAAAACATTTCTTTTTCTACCATGCCATTTTAAAATCTTGTGATTTATAGATACTTATGGTTTTACTCCAATGCTTTGGCCAAAAATGTTCCTGCAAATGTGCTTTGTCTTCGAGGAGATTAATGGAAAAGACTTTGACCAGTACGGGTTTCTGATAACCAATATTAATTTGCTTTCATGTGGGAAGGATATAATGAACATTTTTTTTCTTGTTTATTTTAATTCCAGTATAGTTAGCAGTGTTATAGTAATTTCAAGCATACAGTAGAGTGATTCAACAATTGCATACATTACTTAGTGCCATAATGCACCTTTAGACAGAGACAGTGAGAGAGAGAGGGGCAGACACACAGGGAGAGAGAGAATCCCATGTAGGATCCTCGCTGCCAGCACAGAGCCTGACTCAAGGCTCAAACCCACAAAGCTGCAAGATCATGACCAAAGCCAAAACCAAAAGTCAGACACTTAACCAACTGAGCCACCCAGTGTCCCCCATAATGTACCTTCTAAAGGCTTCCCAAGGCTACCTGCAGAGCCCCACCACATGTTATGGGATGGTAGCCCGAGAATTCTCTATCCTCCTTCCTGACATTAGCAAAATGGACCGTGACATTGATGATATACTATGAAGCATGTGGAGACATTTCTGCTGCAGGACATTGTGCAAGCTTTGCTGTACCATCTGTTAGGACAAAGATGCGCAGTGAATTCACGGAAAATTCAAGGCCCAGGATCTACCATAAACTTTTTGGCATCATTTAGTTCGGCGGATGCATGTTGTCACAGAAACTGTTTTATGAGATGCATGCCTACACAACCCCTACGGATATAAAGGAGGTTCAAGCCTCTGCAGGGATTAGGGAGGGAGGGTGTTAGAGGATTTTACTCCCTTCCTGGTACCTCCTTCCCTTATGCCACCTGGCAAAGAAAGGGCGTATGTGGGGCTGGGAATGGGAGCCGCAAGCTGCATTGAGAAGGTGAAAATACTGGGGAAGCAGATTACATCTCTAGGCATCTCCCAAGCAGGGCTACCACTTGAATGTGATATATCTGTGACTTTGAAAGGTACGGCTTAGATACTGTGGCAGAGTCACCGGAAGGGGAGAGGATCCTTAGGATGTTGATCCTAGCTCTGGAATGGGGAAAATGTTGATATACCCCTAAAGGGTAAGAGTTCCCGGCAGTGTTCACATCATTAGGTGGAGCTTCTCAGGAAGGAATGAACCCGAGCCACCAATGAGTAAGAAACCTCAGGTTGCTGGCTGCTGATCACTCAGAGGCACTCGCCACAAACCCTTTGTATGGACAGTTGTGCTGCTCTAAAGAAATTAACCCTATGTGTTGGACAGCAGGACGCCAAGGATTAGATGACTCATGAGTGAGGCTTTGTGGGAAATGGATGTGTGGAGGGACATCCATATTTGCCTGCAAGAGCCTGAGGCACTTTTTACTGCCTTCCATGTCCCAGCTCATAAGGCATTGATACCCCTGGCCATCAGGAAGGAGATGCCCTCGCTTAGGTATGAGCCCTAGCACCTGACCCTTTAGTAGATACAACATATTGATTGGATGCATAGAAAGAGTGGCCACTGCAACCCAAGTGGGATGGGACATTGCCAAGACTGTTCTTCAAATACAGCATCTTTGGTTAATGAAGTACAGTGACTTGGTTAATACAGTAACAGCAGGTCACATGTGTTCTCAAGACAACCACCAAAAGGTCCGAGACCACCCACTGGCATTCCCAAATAGTGAGGGATTGACAAATTGATTATATGAGCCCCTCACTCTACCTTGTGTGGACCCTGCATCGGAACTAACCCATGCTTACCCTTGATGCTACGCAAATCAGGCTGCCCCCTTTAGGGGGATTACAGAAGCAGAGGACCATGTATGGACACCCTTGTCAGAAAGTGATAGGGAGTCACAGTGTAAAGGGCATGACATGTAAGGCTGAGCAAAAGATCATGACATTTTAATGAAGGTTCCATCTCTCCTTTAACCTGCAAGTGGCAAGGTTCATAGAAATGAAAAATGGAATATTAAAATATCAGATTATATTGCAAACATGTGGGGCACCTGGGTGGCTCAGTCGATTGAGTGGCCGACTTCAGCTCAGATCATGATCCAGGATCGTGAGTTCCAGCCCCGCATCTGGCTTTGTGCTGACGGCTCAGAGCCTGGAGTCTGCTTTGGATTCTGTCTCTCCCTCTCTGTGTCCCTCCCCCACTCACTCTCTATCTCTCTCTCTCGCTCTCTCTCAGAAATAAATAACATCAAAAAAATTAACATGGTATGACTATAGTTAGATAAAAAGTTAAAAATACTTAAATTTTGGGGCGCCTGGGTGGCTTAGTCGGTTAAGCGTCCGACTTTCGCTTAGGTCATGATCTCGCGGTTCGTGGGTTCCAGCCCCGTGTCGGGCTCTGTGCTGACTGCCAGCTCAGGGCCTGGAGCCTGTTTCAGTCTGTGACTCCCTCTCTCTCTCTGACCCTCCCCTGCTCACGCTCTCTCTCTCTCTCTCCTAGAAATAAATAAAAACATTTTTAAAAAATACTTAAATTTTTTTTATGTTGATTTATTTTGAGAGAGCGCAAGGGAAGGGACAGAAAGAGGAGGGGAGACAGAATTCAAAGCAGGCTCCAGTCTCTGAGCTGTCAGCACAGAGCCCAACATGGAGCCTGAACTCACAGCCGTGAGATCATGATCTGAGCCAAAGCCGGACACCCAACCGACTGACCCACCCAGGCGCTCTGAAAAAATACTTTTTAAAAAAAATTAAATAAATTGCAAACAGGTAACCTTGGCTGGGAGGACTGAAGTACTGTCCTAATTTTTTTAAGTAATCTCTACACTCAACATGGGGTTTGAACTCACAATACCAAGATGAAGAGAGGTACACTCTACCAACTGAACCAGCCAAGCACCCCTGTCCTAAGCCTTAATACACTTGGATTATCAACCAGTAAGTCTTGTTGACTCGTATGTCAGACTGGGGACCTCTGCCAAGGCACTCAATGCTGTGAAAGTGTGGAAATTACAAGAAACAACCATCGCCCTGACTCTCACCAAGTGCTACAGTATTGAGAACATTAAGCCTCTTCATGCCCGAGAAAGGAATCATCTACTGCAATTTGCAATGGGACATCCCACTGGAGTAAGTGACTTCCTTGGCATCCCTGGGTGAGGGGAAACTTCTCCATCTCTACTGGGATCCCACGGTCCTGCTGCAAGCCAGACCTGTTGAAACCTATCACTAACATAATACTTAACAGTGAGACACTGGACAATTTCTCCCCATGATCATGAACAAGGCAGGGATATTTCATCTCATCACTGCTTTTCAACATCATACTGGAAGTCTAGCTGATACAATTTAAAAAAAAGAGATAGATGAGGTGAACAGATTGAGAAGGGAGAGATAAAGCTGTCTTTATTCGCAGATGACTTGATCATCTATGTAGAAAATCCTGAAGAAATGACTGGGAACAAAAAAATCCCTCCTCGAACTAATATGGGATCATGACAAGTTTGCAGAATACAAAATTATCACACAAAATTTAATCATTTTTCCATAAAGTGCAATAAACATAGGAATTTAACTTATCCATTAAAAAATTTATAGTTTATTTTGATAGAGAGAGAGAGAGAGAGAGAGCACAAGCAGGGGAGGAACAGAGAGAGACAGAGAGAAGCCCCAGCAGGCTCTGCACTGTCAGCCCAGATACCAATGTGGGGCTTGAACTCATGAACTATGAGATTGTGACCTGGGCTGAAATCAAGAATCAACTGGTTAACAGACTGTGCCATCCAGGGTCCCCGGACAAGTGGAACTTGAAATTGAAAACATAATACCATTTACATTAGCACCTGAAAGGAAAAGCTTCTGTGTCTCCTCTGCTCGAAACACTTTCTGATACCAACTGTGTGTGTGTGTGGGGGGGGGGGTATTTCCCTCATTAATGAATTCTCAAACACTAGCTGGGCACCCTACAATTCCATCCAACTCTGACACTATCTACCTGGACTCTGACACTATCAGCCTGGAGTTCATGTCCAATCCCACATGTGAGGGGCTCAGTCCCATAAGACCACCGCCATCTCAGACATCAATTGCAAATCCTGCCTCCTGTACTTCTAACAGCTATAAATCAGGCGTTCCTCCTTATGTTCAATAACTTGCTAGAATGGCTCACAGAACCCAAGCAAGTGTTGTACTTACTATTAACCATGTTATAAAGGCTACAGCTCTGGAGCAGCCAGCTGGTAGGATGCAAAGGGCACGGATTGAGGGATGGGGGCACGGAACGTCCATGTCATCTCAGGCCATGCTACCCTCTTAGAACTTGAAGATGTTTGCTAACACAGAAGCTCTTCAAATCCCTTTGCTTAGGTTTATGGAGGTTTCATTACATGGGGGTAGTTGATTAGTTCCAGGCGTCTGATCATGTGGTTACTTCCCCTGGCACCCAGCACCCGTTCCCGAAGCTATCGTGTCATCTCATGAGCATTCGGAAAGACACTTATCAATTCCAGGGGTTTCAGGAACCGTATGTGAGGCATATATAAATATTACTTACTATGTCACAGCTCACAAAAAAATGACATACTTATATATGTAAATCTGAGAATACACATGCGAACGACTACAAAACTCTGGGGAAAAAATCGAAGAATGAAATAGATGAGATAGTCTGTATTTATGGACAGGAAGATTCGATATTATCAAGATGTCAGTTCTTCCCAACTTGGTCCATGGGCTCAATGCAATCTCTCCCAGCAAGTTATTGTGCGGATATGTACAAACTGAGTCTTAAGTTCCTAGGGAGAGATGAAAGGCCCAAAATAGCCACTACAATAGCCAAAGAGAAAAACAAAGTTGGAAGACTGACACCACGTGACTTCGAAACTAACTATAAAACTACCATCATCAAGACAGTGTAACATTGGCAAAAGAATTGACACATACAAAGTAACAGAATAGAGAGCTCAGAAATAGACCCATATAGATACAGTCAGCTGACCTTTGGCAAAGGAGCAAAGGCAATACAATGGATCAGACAGTCTTTTCAACAAACCATGCAGAATGGGACCTCCACATGCAAAATAAATAAATAAATAAATAAATAAATAAATAAATAAATAAATAAATCTAGAAACAGAACTCACAGCCTTCTCAAAAATGAACCCAAATGTATCATAGGCCTAAAACCCAAAACTGTGAGATCCCTGGAAGATAACACATAACTGTGGGTATGTAGATGACTTTTTAGATATGACATCCGGTCATGAACCATGAAAGAAATAATAAGCTGGACCTCATTAAAATTCCAATCTTTTGCTCAGCAGAAGACAATGTCAAGAGAAAAAGAAGACAAGCCAGAGACGGGAGAAAATATTTGTAAAAGGCATATCTGATAAAGGACTGTGATCCAACGTATATAAACACTTAAAATTCACCAAGAGAAAATGTATAACCTGATTTAAAAATAGTCACAAACCCTGGCTCTATACCCTATCAAGGAAGACATGAGGTGCTAAATAGGCATCTGAAAGAAAGCCCCACATGCTGGGTTATTACAGAGAAAGGTGAATTGGAATCCATGAGATGTCATTACGTAGCCATCAGAATGACCAAAATTCAAAATACAGATAACATGAAAGAAGGGCAATGACTGGGAGCTGTAGGAACTCTTGTTCATTGCTGGAGGGAATGCCAACAGGTTCAATTCTTGTGTACACTCTGGAGGACAATTTGGTCTTTCTTTATAAAAGTAAATAAATATACTCCTACTATATGATTTATTAATTATGCTCCTTGGTATTTACCCAAAGGAAAAACTTAGATCCACACAAAATGTTGCACACGAATGCTTAGAGCAGCTTTGTTCATAATCGCCCAAACTTTAAGGGACTTCAGTTGGGTAAACAGATAATGACACTGTTTACATCCAGAAAATGGATTGTTGTTCACCACTAGAAAGAAATGAGCTATCAAGTCACAAAAATGCATGGAAGGAATCATAAAGGTATATATTACAAGTGAAAGAAGCCAATCTGAAAAGGCTACAACTTTATGATTCCAACGATATGTAATCTGAAAATGACGAAATTACAAGGCAGTCAAGGTCAGTTGTTAGAGATTAAAGGGGAGGGTGGGATAAATAGGCAGAGCATTTTGAGGGCACCTGGCGGGCTCAGCTGGTAAAATGTGATCTCAGGGTCATGGTTTAAGCCATAATGGATGTAAAGCTTACTTTAAAAGAGAAATAGAGTGTTTATAGAATAGTGAACTAGTATGATACTCTAACATACATATCATGATACATTTGTCAAAACCCACAGAACTTTTTTTTTAAATGTTTTATTTATTTCTGAGAGGGAGAGAGAGCATGAGCAGGGGAGGGTCAGAGAGAGAGGGAGACACAGAATCTGAAACAGGCTCCAGGCTCTGAGCTAACTGTGAGCACAGAGCCCGACATGGGGCTTGAACCCACAAACTGTGAGATCATGACCTGAGCTGATGTTGGACGCTTAACCGACTGAGCCACCCAGATGCCCCCAAACCCACAGAACTTAAAACAGCAAGAGTGAACCCTAACGTTAATTCCGGACTTTGGGTGATGTGTCAATGTAGATTCATCAGTTTTAACAAATGCACCACTTTGGTAGTAGAGGAGAGTGTGGGTGTGTGGGGTGGGGGGTATATAGGAATTCTCTGCACTTTTCACTCAATTTTGTTGTGAACATAAAACTGTTCATCTGAGAAAGGAAAAAAGAAAGAGCGAAAGAGGGAGAGAAGGAGGGAGAGAGGAAGGAAGGAAGGAGGGAGGGAAGGAAGGAAGGAAGGAAGGAAGGAAGGAAGGAAGGAAGGAAGGGAAGAAAAAAGAAAAGCAGTGGGCTTACGATGGAACATGTTTGGGGCGCCTGGGTGGCTCAGTCAGTTAAGCGTACATCGGCTCAGGTCATGATCTCACGGTTTGTGGGTTCTAGCCCCACGTTGGGCTGTGTGTTGACAGCTAGCTCGGAGCCTGGAGCCTGTTTTCGGATTCTGTGTCTCCCTCTCTCTCTGTCTCTCTGCTCACGCTGTCTCTCTCTCTCAGAAATAAATAAAACATTAAAAAAGTAATAACAATAAATAGAGGAAGCACTAAGTCCAGTGGGACTTGAACTCATGACCCTGGGTGTGTGGAGCGGGGGGTGATCTAGAGTTGTATGCTCTACCCACTGGGCCCATCAAGCACCTTAATTGTTCCAGCATCTGAAGCAATCATTGCTACTGATGAAAATGGATCAGATCACTTGTTTCTTCATATGTCAGACAATAAAGAAAGTTCAGGACCACTTCTCATTCCCACTAAATTACTGACCCTTTGAATGTAGGAACTGTGACTGATTTATCCTTTTTTTTTTTTTAAAGTATGTAATTTCTACACCCAACATGGGGCTCAAACTCATGTCCCCAAGATCTAGAGTCACATGCTCTACTGACTGACCCGGCCAGGTGCCCTTGATTTATCTTTTTTAAAAAATGTATTTATTTTTATTGTTAGAGAGTGCAAGTAGGAGGGGACAGAGGGAAAGAGAGAATCTCAAGCAGGCTCCACACTCAGCACAGAGTCCAAGCTGGGGCTCGATCCCACAACCTTGGGACCACAACCTGAGCCAAAATCAAGAGCCAGAAGCTCAAATGACAAAGCCACTCAGGCATCCCCCCTGAACCATCTTTTTAAATTACCAGTACTTAGTGAAGTGCCTGGCGATGAGAAGCCAACCAGAATATAAATGAAGTACAGCTCTGATCATTAGGAATCTTTCACCCATCAGGCATGGTTCAAGAGTTGTGCTGCAACACCAGCAGTCACTTGTAATAACAGGAAATTGGATGCGGGGATGCAAGGAAAAGCGACGGAACTGCCTAGCTGATCTAAAGAAGTTATTTGCTGCCCTCTTGTGATCAGTTTTAGGAAATACAGCCTCACCCCTTCAAGCTCTACACTTCTTTCTGATGTACAGAAACAGTCCCTGTGCTTGCTTTAGGCCATACAACAGTACTATACTTGATCTTAGCCAAAAGGCTGAGAAGCGATGGGATACATACAACAGTAAACAAACCCTCTGTGCACATTGAGCCACTCATTGTAGTGAAGACACTCTAGAAAACAAAGGAGATAATACCCAACCTGAGTGATAGATAGATAGATAGATAGATAGATAGATAGATAGATAGATAGATAGATTTTTTTAATGTCTTCATTTTAAGAGACAGAGAACGAGTGGGGGAGGGACAGAGAGAGAGGGAGACACAGAATCTGAAGCAGGCTCCAGGCTCTGAGCTGTCAGCACAGAGCCCAATGCGGGGCTCAATCCCACGGACTGGGAGATCATGACCTGAGCCGAAGTCAGACACTCAACTGACTGAGCCACCCAGGCGCCCCCCAACCTGAGTTATAAAGGATGAGGAGAAATCAGCCAGCTGAACATAAAGATTGTGAGAAAGGTTATGGTGGAAGTGTGGCAAATAGAATGTAGTTTTTCAGAAGTACAAGTAATTCAGTAGGGGTAGAAACAGAAGTATGAAGGTACTGGTTGGTCGGGGGGGGGGGGAGTTGGAGCAGTGGTGATGAGAGATTTTAAAAAATGAATAGTCATGGAGGTGCCTGGGGGGCTCAGTCGGTTAAGTGTCCAACTTCGGCTCAGGTCATGATCTCACAGTTCATGGATTCAAGCCCCGCATTGGGGTGTGTGCTGAAAGCTCAGAGCCTGGAGCCTGTTTCAGATTCTGTGTCTCCCTCTCTCTCTGTCTCAAAAATAAATAAAACAACAACAACAACAAAAATGAATAGTCATGTATGCATACTAAGAATTCTATCTGTATACTGAAGATAAGGAATCTTTAAAGTCTTTAAGCCAAAAGGTGACTTAATCTAAGCAGTGCTAGAAATACTACTTTTGTGTACACTTTGTGTTCTAAGAGTGGTTGGGGCCGGGGGGGGGTGGGTGGACACTGTAACTGAGAGTAACGGCTGGGCTGAACTGAACTGGTGATGGAAATAATGGACAGACTGGGTGGACTGGAAAGATCAAGGAAGATCAACAGGATTTTGACTACAAAGGGTGGGTAGGGAGGATCCAGGATGATGGAAAAAGGAATGAGGGAGTCTGAGCATGACTCACCATATTTCAATTCAGTAGCTGGGCAGACAGTCAGGTGGGATGGGTGTGGGGACCTCGCAGGGAAGAAGATGGCACCATTTTAGACATGATGGTCATAATTGAGCTCACTCAACATTTATTCAAACCTCCTTCTTGCATGCCTTCTTGCATTAGAGGTAGGACACTAAAAGCTACATACCCTAGACTCTTCCGCAGCTGGAGTATGAATGTTATTCAAGTTCGAGAAACCATAAGCACTGGCCTAAGACCTGTTGATGTCAAAACTCAGTGGAGTGAGGAGACAGGCAGGGGGTGAGGGTGTGGAGTGTAGCCCTACCTGTGTGATTCTAGAGCCTGAGTGGTGACATGTCAGTTTGGAAGGAGGCCTTCGGATGGCAGGCGGAGCAATGGAGTCTCATGGTAGTCACTCCTAAAAGCTCAGCCTACAGTCTGTTCCCCAGCTTTGTCTCTTGCTGCTTAAATGATTCCATTAAAGCCTGACTGACTCAGGGTGGCTGTGGGACGTCCCAACAGAGATGTAGAGCTCAGGAGACGGAAGTAGATTAGACTCAGGTGTGGATCTGGGAACATAAGCCAAAGGATGGAAAATAAAGATATAGGAGCAAATGTGACTCGTGAGGGATTAAATATAGTAAGACAATGGCCAGGGCAAACACCCCGAAAACTCCCAGTGAACAGAAGAAAAAGAAGTGTAAAACACATTGGATGGAGCAGAGAAAAAGAAAGATGTGGTGTCGTAGATGCCAAGGGAAGAGAATAGCTCAACAGAGCAGACTGGTCAGTTGTGCCTAATGGTAAGAAAACAAAAAAATGAGAGTAATGTTCATCGAGATAATACTGAGCATCAAAGAGGACCTTGGGGGATAGCCTTCTGTGGTGTTGTGAGGACAAGGGAATTAGGTTTCCAGGAAAGAGCAAAATACAAATGTTCCCTGCTTGGCACTTAACCTGGGCTGTTGACAAGACTCACTTTAACCTCAGAGATTAGACGTACTAGTGGTAGATTAGATATGGCTACACACTGTTTGCCAATCTTCCCATGAAGAGGTGGAATCTGTTGCTCCTTCCCTAAAACTGCAACTGACCCTGTAGATCTATTTTGACTGACAGAACGTAGGATAGGGATACGGAGTAATTTCTCGGGCTAACCCTTAAGAGCGCTCCACTTCTTTGTTTCCTGGAATGCTCCGTCTCACACATGGCTGTGCTTTTGAAACCCAAACAAGTCAGGCATAGACACTACAAGGAAGAGAACTGATGCCCACAACCCATCGCAGATTCCTGTGGGCAGCTAGCACCAGATGGCCATTGGACTGAGGCCATTCTGAATCTTCCTGGCCAACACCATGTAAAGCAGACTTACAGCCTGATCAACATACAAACTCAGGGGAAAGAATAAGTTGTTGCTTTCAATCACTAGGTTTTGGCATGGTTTGTTAGACAATACTACTAAAGGAACTGGGGAGAAGGATCTTCACGAGGAAAGCTATGAATGGTCTGTGAAAACCAATCAGCATGCAGTGTTTGAAAGAGCAGCAATGAACTCCTGCCCATCACCATCTTAAGGATGGCTCACAGAGCCTCCTTCCCTCTTATTCCAGAAGAGCTACAGGGCACCTTGCTGGCTCAGTCGGTAGAGCCTGTGACTCTTGATCTCAGGGTTGTGAATTCAAGCCCCATATTGGGTGTAGAGCCTACGTAAAAGTTAGTTTCAAAAAAGGGATGGCTGACCCCACGGAACAACCATAAGCACATTCTAATTTCCCTGAGAGGAGAATCAGTTCCAATATTAATGGCCATCCAAACCATCATTTTGTTTTTAGAAACAGATTAACTAGGTCGCTAAAGAAGTCTATCCACAGTGAAGGAACTTCCATAGCTTTCCTTTAAAAATGTAAGCAACGTGGGGCACCTGGGTGGCTCAGTCGGTTAAGCGTCCGACTTTGGCTCAGGTCATGATCTCACGGTTTGTGGGTTCGAGCCCCACGTTGGGCACTGTGCTGACAGCTAGCTCAGAGCCTGGAACCTGCTTCGGATTCTGTGTCTCCCTCTCTCTCTGACCCTCCCCTGCTCATGCTGTCTCTCTATCTCTTTCTCTCCCTCTCTCTCTCTCTCTCAGACATAAATAAAACATAAAATAAAAATAAAATAAAAAATTAAAAATGTAAGCAATGTAATAGCAAAATACTGTCCATGTTATTTCTAGCATATTTCAAATGTCTATAACAGAATGGTGGGAGTGGGGCACCTGGGTGGCTTAGTCAGTTAGGCGTCCGACTTTCGCTTAGGTCATGATCTCGCGGTTCGTGGGTTCGAGCCCCGCGTCGGGCTCTGTGCTGACTGCCAGCTCAGAGCCTGGAGCCTGTTTCAGTCTGTGTCTCCCTCTCTCTCTGACCCTCCCCTGCTCATGCTGTCTCTCTCTCTCTCTCTCTCCTAGAAATTAAAAAAAAAAACCAAAAAAACAGAATGGCAGGAGTATAGAAAGTTCTCCATGTTTGCTAAATGAATAAATACATTTTATTTTTTTAAATAAATTTTTAAAGATTTTTAAAAAAGTTTTTAAATTTATTTTGAGACAGAGAGAGAGAGATAGAGAGGTGGGGGCAGGGGAAGGGGTGAAGTGAAGGAATCCCAAACAGACTCTGCACTACCTGCAGGACATGGGGCTGGATGTCATAAACCATGAGATCATGACCGGAGCCAAAATTGAGAATCAGACACTGAACCGACTGAGCCACCCAGGTGCCCCTTAAGATTTTATTTTTAAGTAATTTCCCTACCCAGCATGGGGCTCAAACCCACAACCCTGAGATCAAGAGTTAAGTGCTCTACTGACTAAGCCAGCCGCCTCCAATTGTTTAATTTGTTTTTTATGGCCTACATTTCAAGTAAATTATAGTACTAATTTATGCAAGTTTGTAGTGAATATTAAAAGATAATTCTGTGGTTTCCACATGAGTTCTGTCTCTTGCATCCTGTTTCTCCCTTTTTTCCTTCTTACTGTGTCTCTCCCTTCTCTTCTGTCCCCATACTTTCTTATAAATATGTTAATTTCGAAAGAAGTATAATCATACTTTTTAGCACATCACCTAGCATATGGTAAATGTTCCATAAACATAAGCCATTACTACTAACTAGTACATAATAATAGCTAATACAGGGGTGCCTGTATTGGTTAGTCTCAGTCAGTGTCTGACTTCAGGTCATGATCTTGTGGTTTGTGAGTTCAACCCTGTGTTGGGCTCTGTGCTAACAGCTCGGAACCTGGACCCTGCTTCACATTCAGTCTCTGTCTCTCTCTGCCCCTCCCTGCTCAGGCTCTGTCTCTCTCTTTCTCAGAAATAAACATTTTAAAAAATATTGAAAAACTAGCGAATGCATACTAATAGCTAATTTAGTCTTTCATATAACCGTATCATCATTATAATACATTATTATATACTATATAGAATTAGAAATATACAAATGTTATATTTATATATTAGATAAAATAGTTGTGTATTATAGTACAGGACATATTAGTTATTTGTTTAGTAGCTTAAAACAGCAAACATTTATTTTCCCAAAGCTTATGTTGGTGAGGAATACAAGAACAGCTCAGTTGCATACCTCTGGCTCAGGGTCTCACAAGGCCATAGTCAAGGTGTTGGCTGGAGCTGCCATGTTCTCAAGGTCCAATTGAGGGAAGTTCTACTTCCAAGTCCATTTCTATGGCTCTTACAGTTTGGAGGTTGCTAACTGTTGGCTAGAGCCATCCCTTCTTTCACAAGAGCATCTCTATAGAGTAGCTCACAGCATGGCGGCTGGCTTTGTTCAGAGCAAGTAAGGGAGCAAGAGATCAAAAGGAAGCACTAATGCTAGAAGCCAGGGTCTTAGTAATCTCATCTGGAAGATACCAGAGAGCCTTTGCTGCATTCTACTTGCTACTGGTCCCTACAGCCAGCCCACACTCAAGGGGGTAAAAAAGAATAGGAGGTGGAAATCATCATTCATGCCATCATATAGGATGCCTAGCACACATTATCCATTATCATATATCATGTATATCATATAAATCTACCAAACTTAATTGTATTAGCTATTAATTACATACATTGAACTTTCCTAGTTTTCTGCCCATATTTGCATAGTCCTGACTTTCGACTTTTTATTTTTTAATGTTTATTTATTTGAGAGGGGGGATGGGGGAAGGGGCAGAAAGAGAGAGAGGGAGAGAGAAGTCCAAGCAGGCTCCATAGAGCAGATCCTGACATGGGGCTCAGATGTGATTATGACTTGAGCCAAAATCAAGAGTCAGATGCTTAACTGACTGAGCCACCCAGGTGCCCCTGTTTTGTTTGTTTTCTGACGGGTAGAATGGGAAGAAGGAGATTTCCTGCCCACTAATGAATTTCTCATATTTGTCTTCTTTTGTTCCTCTATAGTCACTTCTAACAGTTAGTTACATTTTTGCTGTTGTTGTGGGTTTCAGGAACCTTAACAGAATCCTGAACCTGGATCAAGCATTTTACGTCATTTCACATTTTCATGGTCACGAGCGTGTGGGTATACAATTCAAGAAATAAGTCAGGCAGAGAAGGACAAATATCATATGTTTGCATGTATAGGAGGATTAGGAGGAACTTAACTGAGGACCATGGGGGAGAAGATGGAGAGAAATGGTGGGGGAAAGGGAGAGAGGCAAACCATGAGAGACTCTTGAATGCTGACAAAAACTGAGGACTGATGGATGTGGGGAGGAGGGGGGATGGGCATGGAGGAGGGCACTTGTGG
>JAESUZ010001962.1:0-58656 GCA_017311185.1 Proteles cristata cristata | reverse complement strand
CTCTGCTCATCTTAGTTTACCTAGCATGAAAGCCATCTATTTGGGTATTTGTCTTACATCTCCCTTAGGAAAGGCATGAAAAGAAGAGATGACATTTAACATACGGTTAAAAGGATCTTAGCAAACAAGTATGAAAAAGAGAGCATTTGAGTTAGAAAAAACAGCATGACTGGAGTCATGGATGTGTCCAAGATATGCAAGTACTCAAGTTTCAAAGGATGGTAGGGTTCATGAAGTGGATAATAAAAAGTAAAGCTGGAAAATTAGATTGGTATTACAACCACTGAGAGCTTTGAATGTAAGGGTGAGAGTCTATACTTAATTTGGTAGACAGGGTTCAATTATACAGGGCCACACTTAGCTTGCGGGTCTGGAGTTTTTTGAATGGAGAAATAATGTGACCAAATATGAACTCTCAGAAGATTAATCTGTCATCCTGTAATTTGGATGGCTAGGAGGTGAGAAAGACAGGAGGCAAGAAGAAATGTTAGAAGGTTCCTGTAAAAGTGCAGACAAAAGGCAATGAAAGTCTTTTTAGAAGAAATGTCAGTGGGCATGGAAAGGAGTGGGAGAATCCAAAAACACAACCTGTCTGACTTGGTAAGTTACTAGTTTTAGGTTGAAGAAATCAAAGAGGTTGCCAAAGGTAGAGTGGAAGAATGAATTGCATTTGCACATTAGTTAAATATTTAAGGTTTGTAAACAAAGTTTGTCTCAATTTCTGAGTGCGTTCTGAAGTGTTTACGATTTCAGAAAGGGCTCAGTAATGTTAAAAGTAAGTTGGGGTGCATCCAATCCCTGTATCTGTGGGTCTGACTGTATTCAATTCAAACATGCTTATTGAACATGTATTATATCTTTTTAAAAAAATTTTTAATGTTTATTTTTGAGAGACAGAGCATGAGTGAGGGAGGAGCAGAGAGAGGGAAACACAGAATCTGAAGCAGGCTGCAGGCTCTGAGCTGTCAGCACACAGTCCAACACAGGGCTTGAACTCATGAACAGTGAGATCATGACCTGAGCTGAAGTCGGATGCTTAACCAACTGAGCCACCCAGGTGCCCCACACGTCTGTTATATCCTAAAAAATCTTCAAGGCACTGGGGCTAAAATGCTGAAAGAAAGTAGGCATGGTTCCTACCTCTAAAAGCTATATAGTGTTTTGAATACATAATAATAAAATAGTTATTAACTGAATATTAATATAAAGGTAAAAATGCATATTATGTATTTAATGAATGTGTACTCTATTCCAGACTCTAAGTGCTGAAAATATAAGAATGAGCAAAACAGACAAAAATTTCTACCCTCATGGATGTTATATTACAGTAAAGGAGACTGACCCCTCAAAAGCAAACAAATAAAATTATTTTAGATCATGATAATTGCTGTAAAAATGGAACTAGATTATGTATATATATATATATATATATATATTATTGTATATATATAGTATATATACATATAGTATGTATGTATATATACATACATATAGTATATATGTATATACTATGTATATATGTGTATATGTGTATATATTCAGGAACCCTGAATTGTGCGCCTATGTTATGAAAGTTACTCTTCCTGGTTTTCCACTCCATTTTCGTATTTTTAAATCCCTTTAGTTTCTTGCTAGCAAATCTCATGAGCATTAAAGAATCAGAAATATATTCTTTTGTCATTTACAGATAACATATACTTTCCAAGAAAGAAGCTTATTTTTTTTTTCCATTTCTGGTTTTGGAAAATTTCCAGATAAGGCTTGTCTTCATTCTCACAACTGCTCTATTTTCTTCGTAGTACTTACCACCTTCTAACTTACTATGTAATTTACTTATTTATTATGTTTATTGTCTTGTATCATTTCTCTAGAGTGTAAGCACAATGAAGACAGGGATTTTTGTATGTTTTTAATCAATGGAATGTATTCCCAGCACCTAAAATAGTGCCTGGCACATTAAGGGCTCAGTAAATACTTGTTGAATAAACTTGCTCTCCTAAAAAAAAAATATATATATATATATAGTGGCAGATGGGGTTTACTTTAAACAAAGTGGCCAGTGAAGGGCTCTTTGAGGAGGGAACAAATCATGCAAAACATCCAGGGAAGAGCATTCCAGCCAGAGGGAAGAGCAAGTCCCAAGGTCCTCAGAAGACAAAGAACATGGCAACTTCAAGAGACACAAACAAAGCCAGTGTGGCTGGAGTAGAATACACAAGAAGGAGAGAGGTAGGCAGGGCAGGTTCATGGAGGGTTCTGTAGGTCATGGTAAGGAGTTTGGTCTTACCCTGAATGTATAGAGGATTTTAGAAGTAAGACAATTTAGTTTACATTTTTAAAAGGGTCACTTTGGCTGCTGTGCTGAGAACAGACTCTAGGTGAATAGGGGTAGAAGCAGGGAGACCTGTTAGGAGTCCATGAATACACATGTATATCTGTATGTCTCTTGTCTTTTTATGACAAAATACAACATATAAACACTTTCTCATCACTCATCATTTTTTCTTCCAATATCCATCAATAAAACAATCCTTTAAAGTAAGTGGTAAGAAATTACATCAAATTTTGTCTATTGAAGCAATTCATTCATCCACTGAACAAATATTTATTGAGTGACTGCTAAGTGCCATGCACTGTGATATACCTTGGGGATACAAATCTGAGCAAAACAGAGGTAATACCTCCTCCCATGGAGTTTTTGATCATTCATGAAGATGGATATCTAGGAAATGATTATACACAACATGATGACAAACCATGATAACTTACTATGAAAGGAAAATAGACTGTTCTGCAAGGCTTGTCTACTATATGATTTTTTATTTTACAATGAGCATGTGGTAATCTGCATTGCAGTTTAATATTAGGACACATGTGAAAGGGGCAATCCATAGAGGAAAGACCCTAACTCAGATTTTCATTCTATCATTAGATACTCACTCTCGAGTATTAATTATAACTGCATTACCAATATCAGGAAAAGGATGAAGTGTAACTGACTACATTAAAATAAAGGAGTAGCCCCAGAAAGGAAATATGACAATGCCAGACAGAGCCTATTTGGTACACAGCACAGGGCTGGAGGGTTCTGCTGAGGAAAACTGATCAGGCAAGGACTTTGCCCTAAAGAAGTTACAGTGTCAAGTCCTCCAAGAGGCTTTTCCTGATTGTCCTTACCATTCCAGATCTGAGTGAGGCACCTGCTCTTCCCTGTGACTGCGACTCTAGATCCTATGACCATTGTTTTTTCACTTGGGAACTAAAAAATGCCAGGTATGCTTGTTAAACTAAAAGGAGCACAGCATCATTGGGCAAAAAGAACATGAGAAGAAGTGGTGGGAAGTGAGTTTGGAAAGTAGGTTCAGGGCTGATGTGTGAAAGGCCTTGATTATCAGACTCAAGGATTTGATCATTTGACACCTGCCCCAATCCACTACAATATACAGGATTGAAATCAGAAGATCTGGATTCTAGTCCATGCTCTGCCATTTGCCAGCTATGTAATTGAAGGAAAACTATTAAACTCCAACGGTCTGAGCCTGCGTATCATTAATACAATATGCAAAAAATGGGAAATATAGTAAGGGAAAGGGGGAAGATAATGAGTTCATTTTTATATCTGTCAAATTTGAGGGCCTCCTATGATGTCCAATTAGATATATCCATTGAACAGTAGAAATATTGGGGGGGGAGATTTAAAAGAAGTAGAGGGAAGGTAGAAATATGGATTTAGTAGTCATAAAAACACAGAACTGATAGCTGAACTCACAGTTTTTAAATAAAGAGAAATAATAGTCCAAGTCAATATCTGGAAAAGGATTTTGTTCAAAAATGCCTTTGATCAATTTAGATTTAGTTCAAGAAATATATTTGAAGAGAGAAAAAACCTCAGGCTGTCCTTTCACTATTAGCCTTCTGCTGCTGGATACTCCTGTAGTCATGGAGATACCAGCGCCCCAAACCAATTCTAGACATATGCAACCTTTTTTTAGTCTCTCAAAACCTGTATTTCCTCTCATCACAGAAGCCAAACATCTATAGTGAGAGAAGCTATATATTATATATATCTTACATATATCTATATCTTTATATGTCTTATATAAGTTGTATCATATATATGATATATAAGTTATATCTTATATCTGATTTATAGTATATATTTATATATCTTATGTAAGTTATGTCATATATATGTTATATATAAGATTATGTACACAATTCTTATTTTTTATCCTTGTCACCTGAAGCTCATCCATACTTTTTGAATTCTACTACAGAATATTTGGATCAAAAAACTTCTTAAAAATACTCTCAGAAAGTGATAATTTTCTTTCCATAACTCAATTTATATTAAGGAGTTTATCTTCTCAGAAGTAACTGAATAAATTTGGGCCTCTCAGACCCCCATCCCTCACTTGATGCTCTAAACTCTTAGAATATCATGGCATTTAAGTTTCAAGTGTTACCTTCAAGTCATCTTGTCTATTTTTTTGCTTGTCTATCTTTCTGCCTCTGGGTAGGCAAGTCAATAATACCTTGTAGACACTGTGTTAGTCAGCCCCATATGACTGGGATCCTGATTCCCTGTTGAGCAATTGCCAACTTCTCTTACTTAGGGGCTGAATTTTGTCTTGTACTTTCAGCTACAGCCTGGAGACCTGCTTCAACCTGAAGGATTTTTCTCACAACATCCCTGTCTCCTGAATGACTCTAGGTATCACCAACTCCTATATTAATGCCAAAGTCCACCAATGAGATCACCCATGCTAATTCTGACCAACAATGGAGCCAAATTCCACCAAACCAGTTCACTTTGGACTTTGGGTCCCCTTCCAAAATTCAATACTACAGGTGCATTATTCATCTTAGGCCTTGACACTATCACATCCAAAGCTTCTTCTCTTTTCCCACTGGTCTGGGCTGCTGAAGTACTATGAATACCCTGCAATTCAGCCAGTAGAAATTTGTGAACAAATGTGTACATTACTCAGTGCAATTCCATTCTCCACTATTAGAAGGACAATATATATGCCATTTTTATTTTCCACAGTGATAAGGCTAAGCCAAACTGCATTTTAATCAAATAATCAGTGGTGGATTAGCAATACCAACTTGATATGGAATCCTACAATAAACTACTTCATCCCTATATATATATACATATACACACAAGTACTTAAAAACAAGAGTATTAATACAACTCTGAAAACAAAAGATGTTGGCAAGGATACAGAGAAAGAGGATCTTTTGCACTGACGGTGGGAATGCAAACTGGTGCAGCCACTCTGGAAAACAGTAGGGAGGCTCCTCAAAAAATTAAAAATAGAACTACCCTATGACCCAGCAATTGCACTACTAGGTATTTATGCAAGGGATACAGGTATGCTGTTTCGAAGGGGCATATGCACCCCAATGTTTATAGCGGCACTATCAACAATAGCCAAAGTATGGAAAGAGGCCAAATTTCCATTGATGGAAATATATACATCGATGTGTATATATACATAGACATATACATATACAATGGAGTATTACTTGGCAATCAAAAAGAATGAAGTCTTGCCATTTGAAACTACGTGGATGGCTAGAGGGTATTATGCTAAGCGAAATCAGTCAGTTAAAGAAAGACATATCATATGACTTCACTCATATGAGGACTTTAAGATATAAAACAGATGAAAATAAAGGATGGGAAGCAAAAATAATATAAAAACAGGGAGGGGGACAAAACATAAGAGACTCCTGAATATGGAAAACAGAGGGTTTCTGGAGAGGTTGTGGGAGGGGGAATGGGCTAAATGGATAAGAGGTATTAAGGAATCTAGTCCTGAAATCATTATTGCACCATATGCTAACTAACTTAGATGTGAACTAAAAAATTAAATTAAAAAAGAAACTTTAAAAAAACAAGAGCAATAAGACTACCTTCAGAATTAGTAAGAAAACACAGAATAAATGAAAAGAATAATACGCAAAATCGTTTTCAAAACTGAATTTTTGTAGGCCAACAGAATTAGACTGTCACCTGATTAACTTTATTAATGTAGCTAAAGGAAGAATGTGTGCTAGGAGAAGGGGGAATTGAACAGACAGACATAGGAAAAATGATAGCCAGTGAAGAAATATTGGCCTTTGACAGTGCCCAGCCAAGCTCTGTCCAGGACAAAAAATACCTTAGCCAAAGGATTTTGCATTCTGATTCCATTAGCAAGACTTTCCATCTCTATTGTGATAATGACTGTAAGAACTTTGAGACAATGGAAATCAAGTATGACATTCCTGTTGCAAGACCTCCCCTCATCTGAGATGTCTCAGTCTTCATTTTATTCCATTAAATATCCATTTCATCTAACTCACCTTAACCTGATTCAAAACTAAACAAATTTCATGATTAAATGACTTGCTAAAGGTCCCACAATTTTGACTTGGTTTCCCACACCCATCTGCCTACAAAGAGAGAGTATATTGGTCATAAAGACTTTATATATTCCAGTTCCTGTGAAATTTATTTCTCGCTATGATCTAATACACTGATACTCTGATTATGGTTTGGCTTCCCATGGAGATTGTCCTGAAGTCAGGAATTCCTGGTCATGCCAAAACAAGCCATTTGGTCTGTGGAGCCATCATGCTGTTGATCATTCATTAGTACACTGACATCCTAGTTTTATACATTACTCTTGTGAGGCCCGTTAGTATGCATATGCCTCTAAGTGACAGATCTATTCCAAATATGCCGACCATACCAGATGTTTAAATAAACAGGCTGAAAGCTAAACCTCAAACCAAAGTACAAGACCCAGTGTACTAAATGCTACCCTGTGAACTATTTGGGAAAATAGTCAAATGGCCATTACCCAAACAAAGTACCAGCCACCTTCAATGTCATTTGTGATTACTAGCAAGCATTTGTTGTCTCTATAACTGTTTATATTATCATTTGCCATACTTTAAGTGAGTGCATTGAGCAGCATATCAAGAGTCTTACATAAATTTTTCCAATATTTAAGTAACTATGTTAAATAGATATTATCCTAATTCTTCCAATTTACAAATGATAAAACTGAGGCTCCAAGAAGTTAAGTAATTTCTCCATTCTCCAACTCAAAAATCCATACTCTTTCAAGACTATTATAATTTGGGGGGTTATCAATGCTACTTTTGACTTATTCACTTACATATCAATTTATTTGCTCGAAAATCTGTTTTGCTTCTCATGCCTTTCCTCTCAATTCAATTGTCTTTTTCTTGAAATACATCCTCTGGTAGTTCTTTCAGTGATGATCTTTTAGAGGTAAATTCTAAGTTGCTATTTATTTGCAAATTCCTTTGTTTTATTCACACACTATTTGTATTCATTGGTATTAGATTCAGCTGCAAATAGCAAAAAAAAAAAAAAGTAAAAAAAATAGAAGTGTATTTCTCTCTTACGTTAATGTAGAAAATCAAGGGCCAGTATGGTGGCTCCAGATCCCAAACCTATCTCACTTCTCCATAATTCTCAATTTTAAGCTTTTATCTCATGATTCAAAGTATCTACCGCAAGTCTAGTCATTATAGGGGGTTTAAAGGCCTTCTCTCCCTGTCCTTATTTCTGCTGCTTGGGATTAGGACACGATGGCAGAATTCCTCACATGGAACATTTGGCAGCAAATGCCAGCACTTTTATGTTATTGTTTTTTGCTTGTACATTTCTGGACTATGCAAGGAGTTTAAATTCGAACTTCAAAGCCACGTGAGGGTAGGCTCATGATCAGATGTCATCTGGAAAGGTATCTTTCTCTGCCAAGAATGCAGCCGAAGAGAAACTCCTTTGTTTTCTTCCTCTGTGAAGAAGAGCTTTCCTAGTACACCCTTTCACTGCACATAAAGCACTCTGAGAGACCCAGTGTTCCATGGAGGTCATGGTCTCAACTCCCACACTGTGCATGGATGTTAGAACACAAACTGTGGTCGCTAAGATCCAAACTTCCAACATAACTCAGAGAAACCATAGTGTTAACTCATGAGTACCCCTCTAGATTACAGTTTCCTCTTTGTGTTTAGCCCCTGGAAATGTCTTCCTTCCAACTCGTATGCCTTGAAAACTAGGTTTGTCTTATTCACCAGAATGTAAACTCCACAAGGTCAGGAATTTGTTTGGCTTACTTATTTCTGCAGCACCTAGAACACTGCCTGGCACATAGAAAAGGCATTCAATAGCTAATGGGTACGGTATCTCTTTTTGAGGTGATGAAAAATATTCTACAGTTCACTATGGTAAAGTTTCCATACATCTGTGAGTATACTAAAAAAAATATTTACCTGTACACTTTAAATGAGTGAATTATATAGTATATAAATTAAAAGTCAATAAGTCTCTTATTTAGAAGAAAACACTTGGTGAATGAATAAGTTAATTTATCCAGTATTTCTGGTGCTTTGTAGCTAGGAGTTGGGGGAGAGTTTCCAGATTATCTAGTATACATACGATAGCGCTAGAAATGGAGGTCAAATCCATGCCGTTCTCACGATACTACACTATCATTCATGCTTACAGATATCGTGAGATTTTCAGAGCATGTCTCCAAAGTCAGCCTATGCCAACTATAGCCCAGTGAGAGTGGGCAGGATAAAAACATCCAGAGAGAAATAATACTTTGCAGGTTCATCTTAACTACCACATTCTATTAAGAAACTGGATTCTCTGATTGCCCAGGTACAGTGCAACAAGATTATGCTTATAGGTAAATTCTCATTCAGTACCGGATGACAACTAAGAGCTTGCTAGAAGCTTCCTTAGAAGGTTCTCCAGATACAACTCTCTCCCATCCACAAAACTCCATATATTACCCAAGAGTAATAACAGAACCATTTCCTGCACACTTACTATGTGCCAGGTACTCCGGCAAATGCTTTACATTTATTAACTTGTTTGCAGATGCAGAAACTGAAGCGCAAAGAGGTTAAGTAATTTGCCAAAAGCCAACCAGATAATAGCAGAGTCAGGGTTTCTCCAGGCAGACTGGCTCCAAAGTACACGAGCTTAACAATTACGCTCTGCAGTCCCATATTTACTTGCTTTATCTAGTCTCTTCCCCAATCCCATTCTAAAAGGAATTTGAATGCTCAAGTAGTAAAATACAGTTATAGGGCCAAATCTCTTTACTCTTCCTTCACAAAGCCAGAAGTTAGTTAGTAGCATCTATAGCATCATCTGCCACCAGCATGGCCAAAATAGCGTTTGTCAGAGTAATGGAAGAGGTGTGAAGTGGCTAAAGCATGCATTTTTGCCTCCCAGCACAGAGGATCATTTGGATTCCTACTGAGGACATCACAAGGAAAAGCAAGAAAAAGTATCATATTAACTTTTCAAAACTGGGAGTGAGGATGCCGTGTGAATACCTATATAGTATCTATCACTCAAATACCTCACTCAAAAAATAAAATAAAATCTGCTTTTAAATATAAGACTCTTTTTGGGTTCTTCAGTCAGGAAAATGATTTAGTCTGAAACCCATCAAAGAATGTATTAGACTGGCTTCAACTAGCAGATGCAGAGGAAGATTTAGAGAACAGTTAAAGTTGGAAAATTGCTAAAATATCCAGGCAACATATCAACCTTGGTCTGAGTTTACTAAGCCCAATAAATGGAACTGTTTAAAGACATTAAGGATGATGCATGAATAATGCAAATCGATTCAACTTTATTACTTTTTCCATACTGTTTTCCTAATAGCTGCACACTCACATTGCTCACACATATAAGGGGGGCATTTCAACAGTTGATTCTACGGTAATTACAGATATTAAGGATTCAGCACACTGAGAAAATATCTCAGTGAGAGATGGTCTACATGGGACACGATTAGAAAATACCATATATAAACACTGGTTGCGTTTTTCTGTAAGTTATACGTGATACAGAAGAAATGGACAAGCAGTGAAATAAAACAGATATTGGCTGCAAAGAAAAGGAAAATGCTAGTGTTGCTAGGTTCTAGGCACTGGATTTATTATGTGAATTTTATTATATAGATTTATTGTAGCTAATATACACAAAAATCTGGGATATGGTTACTATTATTACTATTCCCATTTTATAGGTGAGGAAACTGAGATAAACTGAAGTGACTTTCCTAAGGTCATAGCTCTCATAAGTACTAGAGCTGGTACTTAACCCCAGGCATTCTGGTTCCAGAGTATGTTCTTAGTCACTCACCTATCCTGCCTCACATAGCAAAAGATGCAAATATTAAGACATCCTTCAACAAACTTTATTGAGTGCTTGTTATGTATTTCCCACTGTGATAAGCACCGAGACTATAAGAGGCAGAGAATTAAAGAGAACAAGTACTAATGACTTTCAAATATCTTGGAGATTGGAAGGGCTTTAAGATGACCTTCTAAAGCTTCTAAAAGGGTCATGGAAAAATTAGAAAATGACATTCATTGTATCATAAAGTTAGCCCTCCTCAGGCTCTACTTCAACAGCAAGAATTCATCTCAAAGTCCGTCAAGGTGACATGCAATGAATGCAGCCAAACCAAAAAAAAAGAAAAAAATTAGAAAAGTTATTTATACAGTACAAACAATACTTAAGAGAGGCAGACAAAGCCTTATGGAGGCTAGGAATCCAGTGAGGCCTTGAAGCTATAGAAGAGAAGACCAAGGGCTCCAAAGTAACCAATGCAACCTGAGAAGTAAATGTGTTAATTAAAGGCATGAATCAAACTAGAGAGCCGAGAAGCTAAAGACCAGCAAGGGAGAAAAGTACTGGGAACCAGAGAGGGTCAAAAGCAGCCTGGACCCAGGCTATATATTTTGTGACCAGAAGGACCTAGGTTTAAATTCTACCTTGCTCCGTATTCTCTATGTCAGCTATGTCAAGTTATCTAACTCTTCTTTTTTTTTTTTTTAATTTTTTAATGTTTTATTTATTTCGGAGAGAGAGAGAGACAGTGTGAGCAAGGGAGGGTCAGAGAGAGAGGGAGTCACAGACTGAAACAGGCTCCAGGCTCTGAGCTGGCAGTCAGCACAGAGCCCGACGCGGGGCTCGAACCCACGAACCGCGAGATCATGACCTAAGCGAAAGTCGGACGCTTAACCGACTAAGCCACCCAGGCGCCCCAAGTTATCTAACTCTTCTAAGCCCATTTCCTCATCAGTGGAATACGGATAGCAATACCTACCATACGGGGTGTTAGAGGGGAATTAAATATATATGTAAAAGAGCTTTAATACTGTAAAGTTCTATGTGAGTGTCAGTTAATAATTATCTGCTGTTATACCGTAGACAAAACCAAATCTGGAAGGATCCTAGAGTCAAGGAAGTTGACAGTGATTCTTTGTGACATATGGGCAGCTGCCTACAGAAGTGAATCAGAATCTCTGGGGGCTTGTTGTTTCTTTCCTTGTTTATTCATACACTTCTTTTGTTTGTTTCAAAATATAGCTCCTTTAGATTCTGGTAAATTCCTTTCCACCATACATGTGCAGATGACCATCACTAGAATGGGGAACCACTTTACTGATAAGCTGATAAGAACATGTCCTATCCCTTTTATGTTGGGGCAATAAAAAGGTTAAAATCCCATTGATGTAGGAATTTATTTCAATATTTTGAGTATGAAGTGATTAATGATAGTGGTGGCAATGGAACAGATTAGAAAGATATTGTAAGGGAAGATGAAAGAAATAAACATTTTTTGAGTACTTACTACAAGATATTTTACTGTTGAGGAAACGGAGCTAGTGACAAGCACTGGCAGGATTTGAACCTCGTTCTGATTAACTTAAAAGAAAGAACTTTTCCTTGGATCAGATGTGAAGGAAAAAAAGGAGACAGAACAATGGGTATGAGGTTTTTTATACTGAAAAATTGAACAGAACAGAAATCAGCAAGGTGGGAAGATAAACTTATGTAGAAGATAACTCTGTGTGAGTTCTGAATTATATGACATCAGAATCTTACTATTTTAAAATCAGTTTACTCTTATACCTCTGGCAATATTCTCAGAAAATTTTCCTTAAGTTAGTCACCTCCTGACTCACTCTGTCATCCATTGACCATGTTTTTGCCCTTTTGATCCCCATAAGTAGTGCTTAGGGTTGATTACTTAGTAGGGAAGTTAATGCCTAAGTCAGGTATGCCTTTTTTAACTGAAGGAGCAGTTTTAGGGGCCAACCAGATAGACCAAATATGTCATCTTGGATGCTTGAGAATCCACCTTATAGTCAGCCAATGGAATTATCAACGCAAAATCAGTGAACTAAATGCAAAATGTCTGAATAATAGGTTTATAATACATATAATTTTTATAGCACATCATTTGATATTATTTGTCTTAAAATAGTCTGAGTCAAGTTTGGATAAAGATATCCAATCCAAACTTTTATTTAGAATTTTTTATTTGTTGTCTGCTTTTATTTTATTTATTGTTGTTATTGGTGGTCGTTTATTTTATTTTATTTTATTTTTTGCTCCAGAGTTCATAAAGCTGGGAAAGAAAGCTAAGACAGAATTAAGATTCAAATTACGCAATTAGATACAAGTATCCCAAATCAACAGAGCCAAATTAAAGAAGATTCTTACGTATATTCAAAAATTGAGTTAACAAAGGCAAACTGGGTGAAGACTTTCTAGAGATTTATATCCAAAGAGACTGGAATTCTGTGTTGGCCACAATGCTAATATAAGCCCAAATTATGACATGACTAGTAAAAAGCCCAAAATAATCTTAGGTTTATTTACTCAAAAATATTTGTTATGCACAATAGATCATGGGTACAGGATATAAGGAAGTGCATCATCAGTAAGGAAATTTAAAACAATAACAGTGACTTTAGTGGTTCTTTTTTATGATTAACATAAGTTGGCAATTCTAAACATGTCAGAGAATAATTTCTCTACCTGCCCAGAAGGATCATTCCGACCAATTTTCCTCCCATCTCCAACCCTGGGTACACTTCTGGAAACCAGATTTGCGTAACTGTAAAATACATGCTTTTCTCATTTAAGTAGTATGTTTCAAACTTTTATCACCACAGGCCTTTGTAAGAAATATGTTTCACATATGACCCAGTACATGACACATACATGATAGACATGCATGCACACACACACACACATACACACACAGACTATGATCACAAAATTCACACAAAATATCATGAAATAATACTACCACTACTGTGGGCATTGCACTCTAATATTACGTCATAATTCACCAATGAGCTGTGACCCACAGTTTGAAAAACAGCACACTACAGTGTATAATATCATTCTCCCCTCAAGATACAGGTGGGAAGAATGCAGGGTGGCAATGAGATGTCAGCCTGGGCTTAAACATTAACCACAAGATTCCTCAAAGTAGAAAATTGCAGGACTGCTTTTGTACACTCTGCCTCAGAATTTTTGTTTCTATATTATATTCCAAATAGCTTTTATTTTCCTAACCTCAAAACCTTGAAAAAATTTGGTGGTTTTGGTTTGGATTGGTTTGGTTTGGTTTGGCTTGGTTTGGTTTGGCTTGGTTTGGTTTGGATTGGTTTGGTTTGGTTTGGACTGGTTTGGTTTGGTTTGGTTTGGATTGGTTTGGTTTGGTTTGGTTTGGTTTGGTTTTTTACAGCCCACCTACAGTATTCAAGTTATATTCTGACATCATTCAGGACTGCAGTGACATGGTTAGCTTTTGAGGGAGAAGTAAAATCTTTATTTGCTTTTCTTTGAGGAAAAAAAAAATCTTTGAAATTTATTCAGGGCAGGAGCCAAGCAATGGGGAAATAATTTATACTGTAATCCTCAAAGGAGTAGAACATGAATCGAATTAATGTTTCTTCAGGATATGGGATTCTCTTCTTATGAATAAAATCTTTTGAGATCAGGTAGGAAGTTGTAACCATTTTTCTCTTTTATTACTTTTTCTGATATGTTGCTTTGAATATTTGGTTTTATACTGGCAGTGAGAGATGGCCAGCAAACCATCCTAACCGCATAATACTATTTTCCTGAATAGATTCTATTCAGCAGGGTCTTTTCCAGTATGGACAACTGAAGGAACCAGATTACACTTGTTACACCATTTGGTTCAATCATGTAATAGTTTTCCTTGACCGCCTTCGGAGTTCATGGATCTCTTATGTATGTATTACCTATGTGTATGGGTTTTTTGTTAATTACATTTGAAAAATGCAGCCCAAAGTGTGTGCCTTTATGAAGTTATGGTATTTGTTGGTTAATTTAGCCAGAATGATCAGTCAAATAATTCAAAACAGAAGATGGACTAAACTTACCCTCTGTGGGATGAAGCTTAGTGATAGACTGACAAACCATTGCAACTGCATTGCTTGATTCAAAGCAATCAGTCATATCAGCTATTGTGCCCCTCTGATGATGTTTTGTTATCTTTTAACTACCTTATGTGGTTCCTATCTAGGATAGAGTAGTTCAAACTATTTCCTTGGCTAGTTTTAACTGTCTTGACCAGTTGAGGAAGGTTTGAGCTCGTTAATAAGGGCTAAGATGAATAGTGTTTTGATTAAAATGACTAGCTTGCCTGACTGAGCTCGTTTGTTGTTGCACTGTAACAGGTCAGCTATTTGACCAGATCAGTATTGCCCTAAATTGATTAGTCAATTCTATCTGAAATTGAAATAACTATGGCAAGTAGGAAAACCTGAAAAAGTATTTTTGCTGAACTTTTCTAATTATACATAGTCTTACCATTTTTGAGAAAAGAGTAAATTCTCTGTATTAGACAGGGCTCTCAAGAGAAACAAAATTGCAATGCCTGAGTGGTTCAGTTGGTTAAATGTCTAAATCTTCCTTTCGGCTCAAGTCATGATCTCATGGTTTGTGAGACTGAGCCCTGTATTGGGCTCCACACTAACAGCATAGAGCCTGCTTTGTTCGCTCTCTCTCCCTCTTTCTCTCTCTGCCCCTTCCCCACTCATGCACACACATGCTCTCTTGAAAGAAAGAAAGAAAGAAAGAGAAAGAAAGAAAGAAAGAAAGAAAGAAAGAAAGAAAGAAAGAAAGAAAGAAAGAAAGAAAGAAAGAAAGAAAGAAAGAAAGAAAGACTTTATATATATATGTATATATACACACACATACATATATATAATATGGAATTGGCTCATGCACTTATGGAGGCTTAGAAGCCCCAACATCTGCAGCCAGTAAGCTAAGATCCAGGAAAGACAATGTGCAATTCCAGTCTGAGTCCAAAAGCCTGAGAACTAGAGGAGCCAATGTTATAAGTTTCAGTCTAGAAGCTTGTAGGCTCAAGACCCAAGAAGGGCCAGTGTTTCAGTCTGAATCTGAAGGCTAGAAAAGTTCAGTTTCCCAGCTCAACTGTCAACCTAGAGGAGTTCTCTCTTACTCAGCCTTTTTGTTGTATTCAGATATTCAATTGATTGGGTGACATTCAGCTACATATGGGAGGACAATTTGTTTTACTCAGTCTACCCATTCAAATGTTAATCACATCCAGAGACATCCTCACAGGCACATCCAGAATAGTGTTTGTCTAAATGTCTGGGCACCCCATGGCTCAGTCAAGTTGACACATATAATTAACCATCACTCTCCCTGATTGTTTTTCTACTGGCTGACTTTTAGGGAGTCCCATGATACTGTCACCCTAAAGGTTTTATTTACATGATATGAGCAAGCTTCATTTATAGCTGGAGTCAGTTACAGCCTAAATGCTATGGTATATGGAGTATTAGGATGCTCCTAAAACTAAAGGTAGTCCCCATGTCTAACCTAATAGAATTCCTGAAACTCCACCATTAGCTATTCTTTTGAGATAAGACAGTGTGGGTCACATACACTAAAATGCAAATATCTATGAAGGCAAACCACAATAAGTCCTTAACAGCATTGACATATATTAGTTTGCATAAGTTTTTAGTCCAAGATGACAGCCTAATAAGACCCTGAACTTTTCTCCTCCCATGGACATACCAAATCTACAGCTACATATAAAATAATTCCTGCTGAAAAAAAAAAAAACCCTAAAAACTAGTTGAACAGATTCTTCCAAAACAAGGGATGAAAAGGTCACATCAAGATGGCTAATAGAGGCAGAAATGTAGTCTCATAAAAAATCACATTCCTGGAATGGTAACACACAATAGGGAGGGATCTCATGACCCAGAGCTTCTCCCTAAGGAGCAAGTAGTTTGTGCCCCACGTTAGACACTCCAATCCTAGGGACCTATACCAGAGAGGTGCAGACTCAAAAACATCTAACTCTGGAAAACAATGAGGCTTACATCCAAGAGACCTACAGAGCTATGTGGATCTGAGATACTCCTTTTGAAGGGGCTCACACATAGACTTACTTGTCCCAGGAACCAGCACAGAGGCAGCAGTTTGAGAGGTCACTGGATTATATGTGAAGGAAATTCAGTTGCTAATCTTAAAGCATCTGCTAGACAGTCAAGAATTAGTTGGGATTGCCCTTAGACAGAGGTGCTGGAGCATGCCATTTTTTGTACTCCCCCCACTACCTTACTACAGCAGATGGGCACATGCAGGCACAACCTTGTTAAAGCTGAGGGCATGCCTTGTTCTCAACACTTTTCTCCAGCCTTGCTAAAGCCATAGGTGGCCCTGCCCCCAGCACTCTTCTCTGACATTGCTAAAACTACAAGCATTCCTTGCTCCCAACACTCTTTTCTTAGCCTTGTGAAAGCCACAGCTATGCCCCACCCCCAACACTCTCCTGCATCTTTGCTAAAGCCATTGGGTGGGCACAGTCCACACAGGGGACACCTCATGATTACCTGGCTCTTGTGGCCAGAGGTGATTGTTCTCTTGGGCCCCATGGGACTGTGTCAATCAGAAAGACAGGATACCACACCCAGGGCATAACACAGACTGCAACGAAAACACATCCCCAGTCTGTATGTGGAAAAGGTTCATTTAATTGTCCTGGAGCTTCAACCTGAAGGACAAGCTTCAGATGTACCATACATCTAGAGGTTATGGAGGCAGTCTCAGGGGGAACATAGGTAGAGAACTATCCGTGTGCCCTCTGTTAGCCTCACCACAGCTTGTTGGTACCTCCCAGAAATGAGCTTATACACTTATCTGAAGCTTCTGTTCTTGCAAGTGTCCTCCAGGAGATACCTTCTGATCTCCTGAAGTGGAAGTCACTAGAGTCTATGACTGCAGTCCCACAGGACTATACATATTTGCATACTTTAAAACTGCTGCTTGAAGATCTGGTTTTCAATCAGCCTTAATCTAGGTGCCAACATCACTCCTTTTAGAATATTGATGAATCCTGTCATACCCTCAACAACTGGGGCCTGTCAAGAATAAATCTGGCTACTTAGACTATAACAATGTTTCAAGAGATAACCAAAACCTAGAACAAGTTTGAACAATAAGGTTCACCTCTACACGAGGTCACCTAATACATAGAAACACAGAGTGTCAAGCAAAGTGAGGAAATAGATGAATATATTCCATGTGAAAGAATAAGACATCAGTAAAAGGCCTTAATGAAATGGAGATAAGTAATCTGTCTGATAAAGAGTTCAAAGTAATGGTCAAAAAGATGCTCACTAAACTCAGATAAAAATGCATGGACATATTGCAAACTGCAAAATAGAGATACAAAGTAAAAAAAATACAAAACAGAAGTCACAGAGCTGAAGAATATATGACTGAACTGATAAATACACTAGAGGGGTTCAATAGCAGACTAGGTAAATTTAAAGAGCAAATAAGCAGCCAGGAAGACCAGTAAGTGGAAATCACCCAAATAGAGGAGCCAAAAGAAAAAAATTCAAAAAACAAGGATAGTTTAAGAAGTCTGTGGTACAAGCCAAACAGAATAACATTCTCATAAGGAGAAGAAAAAGAGAAAGGGGCAGGAAATTCACTTGAAGAAATGATGGCTGAAAACTTTCCAACCTGGGAAAGAAAGCAACAGAGTTCCAAATAAGATGAACCCAAAGAGATCTACACCAAGACATTAATTAAAATGTCCAAAGTTACAGATAAAGAGAGGCTCTTAAAAGTGGCAAGGAAAAACAATGTATTATGTATAGTGAACCCCGATAGAACCATCAGCTGATTTATCAGTGGAAACTCTGCAGTTCAGAAGGGAGTGGCATGATATGCTCAAAGTGCTGAAGTAAAGAACTTTCAATTAAGAATACTGTACCCAGCAAAGTTATCATTCAAAATTGAGAGATAAGAAGTTTTCCAGGCAAGTAAAAGTTAAAGAAGTTCATCACCACTAAATGAACCTTACAGGAAATGTTAAAGGATCTTCTTTAAGCTGAAAAGAAAGACACTAATAGAAAGGAAACATATGAAAGTAAAAATCTCATTGGTAAGGGCAAATATATAGTAAAGGTAGGAGATTAACCACTTATAAAGCTAGTATAAAGGTTAAAAGTCAGAAGTAATAAAAAGTAACTATAATAGTTAAGAGATATAGAAAATAAAAATATATAAAATATATCAAAAACATAAAGCATGAGGAAGGAGGAATAAAAATGTAGAGTTTTTAGAATATGGTCCAATATAAGTTGCTACCAGCTTAAAATACACTGTAATAGATAGATAGATAGATAGACAGATAGATAGGTGATAAGTAGATAGACAGACAGATAGATGATTATATGTAAACCTCATAGTAACCACAAAGCAAAAACCTACAGTAGATACACAAAAAGTGATAAAGGAATCTAAGCATAACACAAAGGAAATTCACCAAACCACAAGGGAAAATAGCAAGAGAAGAAAGGAACAGAGAGAAACTACAAAACAGCCAGAAAACAATTAACAAAATGGCAAAAAGTGGGGAGCCTGGGTGGCTCAGTCAGTTGAGTGTCTGACTTCGGCTCAAGTCATGATCTCACAGTTTGTGGGTTCGAGCCCCACATCGGGCTCTGTGCTGACAGCTCTGTGCTGACAGCCTGCTTTGGATTCTGTGTCTTCCTCTCTCTCTGCCCCTCCCCTTCTCATGTTCTGTCTCTCTCTGTTTCTTAATAATAAATAAATGTTAAATTTTTTTTAAAATGGCAATAAGTGTAACTATGAATAATTACCTTAAATGTAAATAGATTAAATTCTCCAATCAAAAAAATATATATATATAGTGGTTAAATGGATAACAACAACAACGCTCATCTATATGTTGCCTAAAAGAGACTCATTTCAGATCTAAGGACACACATGGACTGAAAGTGAAGTCAAGGAGAAAGATTTTCCATGAAAATAGAAATGAAAAGAAAGCTAAGGTAGCTATACTTATATCAGACAAAATGGACTTTAAAATAAAGTCTGTAATAAAAGACCAAAAAAAAAGGCATTACATCGTATTTTTCACAGAACTAGAAAAAATAATTCTAAAATTTGTATGGGACCACAGAAGACCCTAAATAGCCAAAGTAATTTTGAGAAGGAAGAACAAAGCTGGAGGTATCATGCTGCCTGATTTCAAACTATACTACGAAGCTCAGTAATCAAGACAGTATGGTATTGACATAAAAACAGACACATTGATCAATGGAACAGGATAATGATCCCAGAAATCAATCCACACACAAATGGTCAAGTAATTTATGACAAAAGAGGTAAGAATATACAATGGGAAAAGGGCAGTCTATTCAATAAATAGTACTGGGAAAATTGTACAGCCATCTGCAAAAGAATGAAACTAGATCACTATCTTACATAAAAATTAACTCAAAATAGATTACAGACTTGAATGTAAAGATAAAAAGTATAAAACTCCTAGAAGAAAACATATGCAGTAACTCCTTGACATCGCTTTTGGCAAAAATTTATTTGATTATGACTCCAAAAGCAATGGCAATGGAAGCAAAAATAAACAAATGAGATTACATTAAACTAGGATGCTTCTGCACAATGAAGGATACTATCTAAAAAATAAAAAGGCAACCTACTGGATAGGAAAAGATATTTGCAAATCATACATTCAATAAGGCTTTATGCAAAATATATGAAGAAGTTGTACAATCCCAAAATAAAACAAACAAAAAACAATCTGATTAAAAACTAGGGAGAGAATCTACATAGACATTTTTCCAAAGACAACTTAGCAGATGGCCAACAGTCACATGAAAAAGATGCTTAATATCAGTAATCATCAGGGAAATGCAAATCAAAACCACAAAGAGATATCTCATACCTGCCAGAATGGCTATTATCAAAAAACAAGAAATTAAAAGTATTGGAGATTTGTAGAGAAAAAGGAACCCTCATGCACTGGTGGTAAAGTAAGTTGTTGTAGCCATTATAGAAACAGTATGAAGATTCCTCAAAAATTAAAAAATAGAACTACTATATTATTCAGCTCTTCCATTTCTGAGTATCTGAAGAAAGCAAATCACTAATTCGAAAAGATATATGTACTGCTATGTTCATTGCAGCATTATCTATGATAGCCAAGATATGTGAATGACCTAAGTGTCTCTCAATGAATGAATGGATAAAAAATATGTGGTAAATATACACAATAGAATATTACTCAGTCATAAGAAAGAAGGAAATCTTGCCATGTGTGACAACATGGATGAACCCTGAGAGTATTATGCTAAATTAAATAAGTCAGACACAGAAAGACAAATATTGTATGATTTAACTTATATGTAGAATATAAAAAAACAAAATAAATGAACAAGCAAAGCAAAATTTATAGACACAGAAAATAAACTGGTGGTTATCAAATGGGAAGGGGTAGGGGTGGGCACAAAGGGTGAAAGGGGTCAATTCTATTGTGATGAACGGTAACCAGAATTATTGTGGCAATCCTTTTGTAATGCATACAAATATGGAATTACTATGTTGTATACCTGAAACTAATATAAGGTCATATACAAATTTTACCTTAGTAAAAAATAAAATAAAGGTCCCTTTGTAAATGTAAAATGGAAAAGGAAGATTTGGACACACAAGATCTAAGTTGGATAAGTGGGAAGGAACCAAAAACTATTACTATCACTAAAACTAAATACTATTTTATCATTTCGTTCTGAACTTGTTTTGATGGCATTACCAGGTAGATTTTTAAAAAGCCAAGTGATATATATACAAAGTAATATTACTCAGCCATTAAAAAGAATGACATCTTGCCATTTGAGACAACACGGATGGATCTAGAGTGTATAATGCTAAGTGAAATAAGTCATACAGAGAAAGACAGGAACTGTATGATTTCACTTACATATGGAATGCAAAAGTAAAAACAAATTTATAAACAAACAAAAGCAGAAACAGAACAAACTGGTGGTTGCTGGAGGGGAGGGTGGTAGGGAGATGGACAAAATTAATCAAGGGGAGTGGGAGGTATAGGCTTACAGTTATGGAATGAATAAGTCATGGGGATGAAAGGTACAGCACAGGGAACATAGTAAATGATGTAATCAAACCCAAGTCTGTCTGCCTGATGCACAGCAAAGCCAATCACTGAGACCTCAGGTATGCAGCAAGAACTGGGTTTGAGAGGCAGCCAAACAAGGAAATAGGAGGGCAAGGCTCACATCCACCCCTCCAAAGGGGAAGAGAACACATTTTTTTATAATCACGAGGGTTGAGATTACATTTTATGTTGATGAAAAAGATGAGGAAACATAACTATTCATGAGGAAAGATGGAACATATGCACTGAGCAAACATGTATGTAACATACATCCCATGTTCACTTTGGGGCGGACACTCATCAGAACAAGGCAAAATTTAGTTCTTGATGTCAGGAGGTTATCTTAGGACAGTAAGAAGGGGCCATGGGTATGCTCTGAGAGTTGGTATGAACTGTATGGGGTCTTGAAGCTTCTTATCTTGGGTAAGGAATGCAGGGCCTTGCTTGTTCCTAGGCTGGAACAGGATCAGGTGATCTTGAGTCCAGCCTTCTGCAGAGACAGCTAGTGAGTTTTTTAGTGGGATTTGGAGAGGCACAATAGCTGATTAGTGGAACACTGTTGTCTGAAAAACAAGCTTTAAACTTTCTGCTAGTTTCAACCTCATTAACCTTATGGGGCATGATTTCAACGATATCACAATAGCGTTGTTTGGTGACAGATGGTAGCTACCCTTGTGGTGAGCATAGCACAACCTATAGAGTAGCTGAATCACTATGTGGTACACCTGAAACTAATGTAACACTGTGTGTCAACTATACTTCAATTTAAAAAAATGGCCAAGGGATTCAGTCAAGAACATTTTCTCTGGCTCATTTCTATGGTCTGGTGAGAGGGAAAGACTGAAAAACAGTCTGCTATTCAGGAGCTGCAACGGAATCAATCTGGCCACTCGAATGCAAATCAACTCTTTCCTAATACCCAGTCTGCAACCTCCAGCAACTCTGTCATTTCACCCGTCTTCCCTCCAATGCTACAGACCTTTCTAGGGCTCAGTTATGTTTGGATTTATGTAAACATCTTAGACTGTGTGCATGAGAATCAGAAGATTGATTCTCTATAGTTCACAGAGTCCTACCTTTGGAGAGTTCATTCTTCACAGGAGGGGCATACAGTGAAATTGTCTAATGCTCCTCAAATCATGAAACATTAGGGAAGCAAGAGGAGGCTGTTCCACCGGATTTGTTTTTTGTTCTCTTAATTAATCATTGTCTAAACAACGGCATTATACAAGACCCAGAAAGTCTTGCTCAGAAGACCTACCATGAGTAAAAATTAATTGTTCTTTCGGGCTCCTTACTACCTGGTTTACAATGTTTTGCAGGCGGTCAAATGATATTAATTATCTACAACAAAGGGAGGACATTCCTAAATGAACTGAAAGGTACAATGTGGCCTAATATATTATGCAGAATGAATTCCCAGCGAGCACTAATAGTCTTTATAACTGCACCAGCAAAGTCTGTGTAGGTACAAGCAACAATTAATTTATGCTCAGTGGGAGGGAGCCCAGTGTGCAGAGACGAAAGTATTTGTATCTTTTTCATTCAACATTGATTGAGATGAAGAGGAAAAATCAGAACAGTGAACGAATGGGAAGAGACTGGCCACATTGGAGCAATGCTGTGAATGCCCTTCAAAATCATCTTGGAGACCACAGACCATGACAAAATATCGTAGAGGCACCTACATGTATCTATTGGCCCTGTGAAGAACAAAAATTAATCAAGAAAATCAAGATTATACACTGGCAAAATCCTCTGGGCAAGACTCCCCCTTAGTTGAGTGTAGGATCAGTGTCTGGTGAATGATTAATTTGGAGAAGAGAAAATATTGCCATTGTAGGAGCCACCTCCAGCTTCCATGCTTTTGTTGCTAGAAAAGCCCTGATTTCTGGGAACATGTCTGAAACTTTGGCTTTGGTGTTGTTAGAAGCTGGCCTGGCACTCACAGGCAGGCCATGTCATTTCCCTGCTGGGCATAAAGAATCTTACCTAATGACAACATCAGACTGTGGCCACAGTAACATAAGAACACGGGTGACTTTATAATTTTCATCTAAGCACAAACAAAACCATGAATATCTCCCAAGCCACAAAATACCAAATATCTTTCTCTCCTGGCTAATGTGAGGAGCTAAGACTTCTTTACCATTTACAGCTTCAGCCTCAACTCTAGAATGGGATATCCAATGATAAAATAGTCCCTACTTGCTGACAACATCCAACTCAGAGAGAATCCCTGCTTCCTTAGGCCCTCCCTCAAATTACCTAATCAAGGCCCAAATCCTGTTATAAGTCCTTTCCAATGCTCTCTCACTGAAGAATCCCATGGTTCTCCATGGTTTCTGTTCTTCCTCATTGCAATGAATATTAAATCCAACTTATTCAATTAGAGGTGTGCTCCTGGTGGTCTTTGGCTGAACAAGACACTACCTCTAGAAAAAAGTGGGGAAAGTAAGGGGCAGGTGTTGGTAGGTTGGCTAAACCAACAAACTCTGGTCCCCCTATCTTTTGCTCTTCTCCTTCAATAATTCCCTAACCAGTAAGAATCTGTACAAAATTGAAACAAATACCAAAACTATAATCAATGCTTTTGTTAGTCTCTCTTGGAGATTTACAGCAGATAAGATCTTTTGGAAAACTTTACAGCCATCAGTTTATAGACTATGTAAGTGTCCACTTTCCAGGGCACCTTGGTTATTTCAGCTGTTGTACTGATGTCCATTCTTCACTATATGCAGCAAGCCTATCCCAGTAAGTATCTTTTCATTCAGTGGTTTTAAATTTATTGTTTATTTTCTGTTAAGACAGGTAAAAGAGACTTTCCTCAGGTTATTCCCTCCAAATCATCCCATTTTTATTGAGCTCCCACTATTTACCAGGCAATATTGTAGGTTCTGGAAATACAAAGATAAATGAGACTGTTTTTGCTCTCATGGAGCTTAAATTCCAGGAAGACAGAAAATAGACAACGAAAATAATTCAAGTACCTTATTTTTCTTGACAACCCAGCCCAATTCAACTCTTTCTCTTTACTTCTATATTAATGACTATTTGTGTCATAAAATTGTATGCTTATTCATTGTCAACAATAGAATTGTTGAAAGAAAAAGATATATATTTTTTAAAATAAGAGAAATTCTATGATGCATAGCTACTACTTTCAATACCACATGAAAGAAGGCAGCATACTTCTGATGAGTGGTGTCAGGGAAAAGAATTCGGTGGCTACTCCAAGAAAACAGAATTTGGACTTACATAAGCAACTACCCTCTAAAAGTCAGTTGTCTGAATACCAAGTAGATGACCTTTAGAATTAATGAGATCCCTATTACTATAGGCATTCAGACAGATACCAGATAACCTCTTGACTGATATGATTTAGGAATAAGAGAACATCAGAGTGTTGACTGACTTAAATGCTTTTTAAGGTTCCTTACAGTTCTAAGAATCAATGATTTTGTGCATTGTTCTCTACTTTATGTATATAAGGCTCCCACTCCTCTCTCCATTACATGGGAAGCTAATTGTGAGCAAGAATCTTGCCTTTCTTATTATTTTATTCCCCAGATTCCTACTGTTTATAACAAAGTTCTGGGCCTACAATGAGAGCATAGTAATTACTTCCTTACTTCAATATTCCCACTAGAAGAAGGCCACTGCTAACTGGGCCACCACCCTCTGGGACTTCCAGCAGTAGTGGGCAAGATCTGAGTTGAAAATACAGCTCTGAGGTCATTATGCCACACTTTTTTTTCTTTCAAGATTATATTTTTTAAGGAGCCAGTGTTTCAAGATAATAGGTCATATGTGTGTTTTCACAGACTCATTGCCATGTCCACACAAGTTGCAAAGCTCTCCAAGTATTCCTCTTACCTACCAACTATAACCTTGACCCTGACAACAAGCAGCCTTATTATTTTTTTCTAAACTGATTTGTTTCCATCTTATATTTATATTTTGTCATATCCCCTCTTTATTCCACCAGAATAAATAGAGAAGTAGGCATGGTGTTTAGATGGATATTAACCCAAAGTATCACGGAGCTACAGAGGCGAGGTCCTCCTCTGGGCTGAGCAAGCACGCAAGTATCTATCTACCAGCTGATTGATGAGGTGCCCATTAATTAGCATCTGAAGGCTAACACCCGGGAAAAAACCATGGGCCATGAACAAAGCTTGTGATTCATGATTCCCCTCCTTTTAACTTTATTGCTATTACCTCACAGGAGACCACTGTAGTAAGCTCGTTAAGCACTGAAAAGCCATTTGAGGAGGTAGATTGAAGAGTCCATTATGAGGGAGACCTAAAAACTTGCTGGAGAAACAAATTATGATTAACTGAATGCAAACCTGAAGCCAAACATAACAATCACGACACAATTAAATGCAGCCTTTCCTTCCTCCTCAGAGCACCAGCTACAATTGCACTCCTTCCCTCTTATTGACCTGTAATAAAATCTTGTTGGATGGACATAATGGGAATTTGCAGAGTTGAGGGACTGTATAGTGTCTGGGTATACAGATGGTAATCATCTTTATTTATCTATGACCCTGAAGTCATACCTAACCCAAGATAACTACCAAAGAGACTATTAGCTTCTATTCTGCCTTGAAATCTCAATAGCAATAAAGAGCGCCTTCCCACACTTGATCAGTCCTCGAAATGATCCTCTTGCACCGTGTTTTATCTAGCCTCATATTTTATCAGGGTTGGTATTGTCTGGGAGTTCAATCCTTAAGTTGAATGAGCCAAGGCGAGGTTTTTCCTGTTTTCAATTTGGTTTGTTGAGAGTGACTCAAGCAATTCAGTTGAAGTTGGGTAGCTTGGGATATTTTGTGAAGAGTGTTGTTTTTTTTAATGCCAAATTCTATGTCTATATGCTCAAGTAGGCTGACCAAATTCAGAATGCAGACAGGTTGGGTTCAACTAACTAAAGGCAATGAGGAGAAAGGGGTGGAGGTAATTTTAAAAAATGCCAAAAATCCATTTTGACTGAATTTTTGAACCCATTGAACACCTGGTTCAGGTGTGTCATAGGCAAACCTGATATCTGCATCATTTCTTCCTTTTCAAGAGAAAAATGCAAAAAGGAGTAAATTGGGGTGATCCTAATCTAGCATCTAGCACAATAATGGACACAGTATGGATACTCCGTAAATAACTGTTGACTGACTAAACAGCCAAAATACAAAATACCTCTTCAAAAACAATAGCCTAACCTCTCACAGTACCCCCAAACACCACCCCCGTATCTTTTGGAGGGTGAGGCGTTTGGTCATATCTCTAGGGACAGAGCTAAAGAAAAATGGTCTTTTAGGGGTTTTTTATTAGTCTTTTTAGAAACATTTCATTATCTCTGCCTGGGTTCTGCCACTTAGTATTTCACAGTATCTGTACTTTTTTGTTAGTCTATCTATTAGACTTCACGAAAAAGCAAATAAAATGATCAAGAATTTTCTTTAGAGAAAAAAACCACAGAACATAATAACAATATTTCACTTCAGCAGTGTTATAATTTACTGGGTCTTTAATAATGTAACTTTTACAGAATGAAGAAAGGTCAGACTTCTATCCCTAAATCACCTTTACGATAATGGCAGTTTTTGTTCTTCCCCATTATTGTAAGATCAATCCTAGCCATCCAGAGGTCAATGTTTTCATTATTTAGTACTTGGGTATGATTTAGATGCTTTTTCCCCTAAATCTAATGCTTTCTCCCAGATATTTCCCCAAACTTCAAATAACATGATTAAGGAAGATTTGGGGTTGCATTTCCCTCCACTTTTTCCTCATTGCATCTTACACAAAAATAAGACAAAACTGGTATTCTGCCTGTGCTCACAGGGACTATGGTAAATGAATCTTAGATCCAGTAAAAACAAAAGATTTTTATTTAAGTTCACCATCCTGACCTCTGTACTCAGGTCATACTCAGAGTAAAAATGGGATTCAAAGGTATGTGAATATTGTTTAAAAGCATCTAAAAACAAGGGCATCATCCAATAGTAGTCAATCTGTGCTTGTTTGGGGTTAAATAAGTAAACTGTATTTAGGATGTCATATATGCATACTAGAAACTCCAGGGAATGAATTTTTCACATCTCAAGCCTAGCCTAAATGATTAAGTTGAGTGGATGACTTCACCATCAGTAGTTCTTAAACTTGTGGATAAATGTCACCTTGTACGTTAAAATGCAGATTCTCAGATCTTGCCCTCAAATATTCTGAGTCAGCTAATTTAGTCAATTTAGTCAATTAATTTAGTCGAGTAATCCACACTTTTAGTACAGTCCTTCAACTGAGTTCAGTGTAGTTGGTCAGTAGGCCACCCTCTGAGAAATATCAGCAAATATAGCGCGTTTGATTGTTCTAAAAAGGTCACTGACATTTTTACATACTAGAAAGTTATGATGTAAGATCATATCGTCTTGGAATACCACAGCAGGCATTATGCCAAAGTATGTAAGATTCTTTCCACTTGACAGCAGATTTAGGTGGGAAAGGAGCATTGGATGCCTCAAAAACAAACTCTACAAATCTAATTTCTTGCTTAGATTGTGTCCTATTCTTTCCAGTAGACTACATGATCCCTTAAGGCACGGCCTAAGACAAAATTTTCAAAGGCCATGCTTCATAGTGTGTTCAGTAGACAAAAAAATGATAACATGTCAGAACTAGAGGTACTCAGGGATTGTGAAGGCCAGCCTAATTATTTGATCTCTACCCCTACTCTCCACTGGGCTGCTCCTTGGGTTACTTTCCCCTTTGTCCAAGAATTTGATCTCTTTTGTCTCATTTTGATCATCTCATTTCTTGATCACTGACTTTGATATCTTTTTTGGCCCTAACCACCTTCTAGCGCTGGCTTACAATAATTTGATTTAACTGCTGTTCAAGAACTTACCTTGATTACTGACTCATCTGATTTACCAGCCACTGACCTTCTGCCTAATCCTGTAGTTTCTCTGGTATGATATTCCACCATGAGGGGAGCCTGGGTGGCTCAGTCGGTTGAGCATCCGGCTTTGGCTTGGGTCATGATCTCGCGGTTGGTGGGTTTGAGAGCCCCGCATTGGACTCTGTGCTGACAGCTAACTCAGAGCCTGGAGCCTGCTTTGGATTCTGTGTCTCCCTCTCTCTCTGACCCTCCCCTGCTCATGCTGTCTCTCTCTCTCAGAAATAAAAAAACATTAAAAATTTAAAAAATCTGCTTTTAAAAGAAAGATATTCCACCATGATTTTTGTCTTTAACTACACCTTATAGAAACTCCGTAGGGTTTAGTTTCCCTCTTCCAGTAAATGAGAGAAAGTAAAAGGCCTTAACCCCCATGGAGAATCAGGGTGCCAGGAGCTAGGAAGGTTACTCCTGCATCTCTGGTTTCTTGATTTCATCTATGGCTTCTGGTAGATAGTTTCATGGCATCCTATTGATCAGACACTTGGGCTCTTGCCCTCAACAGTTTGGGCCATGGCCATCAAGTCCCCACTGCTTAGGATTCCCACCTTCTCTGCAAATGCCAATGAACTTTTGAAACTGTGCATTCTCCTTGGAGGCTATTTGAATCTTCCTAGCATTGGATATGGTTGATCACTTCCTCCTCCTTGAAACACTTTCTCTTCTTGGCTCCTAGCACAAAACTTCCACACTTTTCTGGTAAAAATGGAGTTTTTCTGATTGAAGCCTTCCCTTCCCTATCCATGGCCTTCTAGTAACCCAATACTATTCTCAAAGCCTCTAGAAGTTTCAAAAGTACAAACTATGAAAAACATGTTCCAAGAACAATTCTAGGTGATACATATATAGTATTTGCGCTTTATATCACTCAGAGCTATATTAAATTTTGTCACAATAATCAGATGACCATCACTAAAAGACTTAGATGTGTTTTACACACACACACACACACACACCTGTGCATCAAGTTACGAAGCATATATTTTCAATAGGAGAAGTTAGTAATAATAAAAACAATAATAGCAGCTAACATTTATAGGCCAAATACTATGTGTCAGGCACCATATTTAGTGCTTTACCTTCTATGCATCTTTTATTATTCACAACAACCATGCAAGACAACCATGACCACTCCCATTTTACAGATGATGAAAATGGGGTTGGAGAGCTTAAGCAGTTTGCCCATCTAGGTGACAAATTTTCACACAAGCCTTGCTGACCCTAAAGCTTTTTCTTCTTTTCAATATACCATGTAGCACTGAAATCCTGGCTCAGTAGAATGTCTAAAAAGCATTTCCTTGAAATTCTGTATTTATCACCAGTAGAGACAATACAGCAGTAAAGCCGGAAGATTTAAAAATAAAAGCTGAGCCAAGTAGCATTGGGAAACAAACTCATAACAAGTTGGGTGTTTCAAAGCAAAGGAGTCCAATGTGCCACAAATCTTTTCAATATTGAACCACTCAAATGCTCTCTCTAATCAGCAGCAGTGCAGACATTTTGGGTTTCACTTTTGATATGAATATGAAAATTCTGGGTCTAGTATCTCAACACAGCTGTTCCAAGGTCCCTAGGGAAGGGCACTGAGAAAGAAGGCAGTGTGGGCATAGTGGAGATTTTTGCCAGATGGTTCCTCTCCACATTAGACTCTCCTCAGCATATTTTATTTATTTAACCCTATTGTGTCTGATCCTTAGGAAAAAAACAAAACAAAAAATGAAAAAACAAAAACCGGTTTTATTCCAAAGGCAATTTTTCCCTGGATCCTCTTGGGACTTGACATTTTAACAGGCACCACTGTGTATTCTAATTTCATAAATAATAGGTCAGCTTTTTTATACCCTCAGTCATTTAACTGCTGCTTTCCCAGCAGGATATTTTTTTCCTGTAGTCTGTTCTTTATTTCTTTATATAGGTTCTCAACCTGAGGTTGGCACCTCACTCATTCTCTCTCTCTCTCTCTCTCTCTCTCTCTCTCTCTCTCTCCTTCTCTCTCCTCTGCTCTTCCTACTTTCTATCTGTTCCTTACCCTTGGGGAATTTTCTAGTTTCTAACTTTCTAATGACCTTTCTCTCCTTTCCTGCATGCTTATCCTTCTTTCTGTTTGCCTGGTCTTGAAGGTATCATTTACCTTAACATTCCCTCTTTGTGGGAAGCTATGGTTTAATTGCCTGCATGGGTCTGACTCCTAGCCATGTCCATACTTTTCCTCAATACTTAAATGAGTTTCCATTCCAGAATGCTCCCATTCTTCCTTCCCGCAGGTCCATCCTTCGCCATAGGTTTCTGAGCCCTTCCTTGAATGCTGTGTGCCTATGCGCTAATACTATACTCTTGTGATTTTCAAACTACTTCTACTAAGTTACTTCAAGGTCACTGCAGAGTGAAGAGGAGCCTCAGGGGACATGATTCATGGACCCCACCAATGAGAGCTTTAACCAGAGCAGCTCCATTTTTATCTTTTTTTTTTTTTGAGTTTTTTTTTTTTTTTTGCAAATAGTTTATTGTCAAATTAGTTTCCACATAACACCCAGTGCTCATCCCCACAAGTGTCCTCCTCCATGCCCACCCCTCCTCCCCCCCACATCCACCAGTCCTCAGTTTTTGTCAGCATTCAAGAGTCTCTCATGGTTTGCCTCTCCCCCTTTCCCCCACCATTTCCGCCCTTCTTCTCCCCCTTGGTCCTCTGTTAAGCTCCTCCTAATCCTCCTATACGTGCACACATATGATATTTGTCTTTCTCTGCCTGACTTATTTCGCTCAGCATAACACCCTCAAGGTCCATCCATGTTGCTACACATGGCCAGATTTCATTGTTTCTCATTGCCATGTAGTATTCCATGGTATAGATAAACCACATCTTCTTGATCCATTCATCTGTTGATGGACACTTAGGCTCTTTCAGGTTTTAGCTATTGTGGGAGTGCTGCTATGAACATTGGGGTACATGTGCTCCTATGCATCAGCATTTCTGTATCCCTTGGGTAAATTCCTAGCAGTGCTATTGCTGGGTCATAGGGGAGTTCTATTGTTAGTTTCCTTAGGAACCTCCACACTGTTTTCCAGAGGGGCTGTACCAGTTTACATTCCCACCAACAGTGTAGGAGGGTGCCCGTTTCTCCACATCCTCGCCAGCATCTAGAGTTCTCTGATTTGCTCATTTTAGCCACTCTGACTGGCGTGAGGTGGTATCTCAGTGTGGTTTTGATTTGTATTTCCCTGATGAGGAGCGGATGCTGAGCATCGTTTCATGTGTCTGTTGGCCATCTGGATGTCCTCTTTGGAGAAGTGTCTGTTCATATCTTCTGCCCATTTCTTCACTGGGTTGTTTGTTTTTCGGGCGTGTAGTTTGGTGAGTTCTTGTAGATTCTGGATATCAACCCTTTATCTGATATGTCATTTGCAACTATCTTTTCCCATTCCGTTGGTTGCCTATTAGTTTTCTGGGTTGTTTCCCTTGCTGTGCAGAAGCTTTTAATCTTGATGAGGTCCCAATCGTTTATTTTTGCTCTTGATTCCCTTGCTTTGGGGGATGTGTCAAGTAAGAGATTGCTGCGGTGGAGGTCAAGGAGGTTGTTTCCTGCTTTCTCCTCTAGGGTGTTGATAGTTTCCTGTCTCACGTTCAGGTCCTTTATCCATTTTGAGTTTATTTTTGTGCATGGTGTGAGAAAAATGATCTAGTTTCATTCTTCTGCATGTTGCTGTCCAGTTCTCCCAACACCATCTGTTAAAAAGGCTGTCTTTTTTCCATTGGATATTCTTTCCTGCTTTGTCAAAGATCAGTTGGCTGTATACTTTTGGGTCCACTTCTGAGTTCTCAATTCTGTTCCATTGGTCTATGTGTCTGATTTTGTGCCAACACCATACTGTCTTGATGATGACAGCTTTGTAGTAGAGGCTAAAGTCTGGGATGGTGATCCCTCCCGTTTTGGTTTTCATTTTTCAGGATTACTTTGGCTATTCGGGGTCTTTTGTGGTTCCATACAAATTTTTGGATAGTTTGTTCTAGTTTTGAGAAGTATGCTGGTGCAATTTTGATTGGAATTGCATTGAATGTGTAGAGTGCCTTAGGTAGTAATGACATCTTAACTATATTTATTCTTCCTATCCATGAGCATGGAATGTTTTTCCACTTCTTTGTGTCTTCTTCAATTTCCTTCATAAGTTTTCTATAGTTTTCATCATACAGATCTCTTGTATCCTTGGTTAGGTTTATTCCAAGGTATTTTATGGTTTTTTGTGCAATTGTGAATGGGATCAGTTTCTTGATTTCTCTTTCTGTTGCTTCATTGTTGGTGTATAAAAATGCAACCGATTTCTGTACGTTGATTTTGTACCCTGCAACTTGGCTGAATTCTTGGATCAGTTCTAGTAGGCTTCTGGTGGAGTCTGTCCGGGTTTTCTATGTAGAGTATCATGTCATCTGCGAAGAGTGAAAGTTTGACTTCCTCTTTGCCAATTCTGATGCCTTTGATTTCCTTTTGGTGTCTGATGGCTGATGCTAGGACTTCCAGCACTATGTTAAACAGCAGTGGTGAGAGTGGGCATCCCTGTCGTGTTCCTGATCTCAGCGGGAAAGCTCTGAGTTTTTCCCCGTTGAGGATGATGTTAGCTGAAGGCTTCTCATAGATGGCTTTGATGATGTTTAAGTAGGTTCCTTCTATCCCAACTTTCTCGAGAGTCTTTATTAAGAAGGGATGCTGTATTTTGTCAAATGCTTTTTCTGCATCTATTGACAGGATCATTTTTATCTTTAAAAAATATATTGAGTTTCACAGAAAATTTCATTTGAAACAAATAATCTACTAAAAAGATTTGACATCTGTATACCATTAGCCTAGACTTAATAACTCTACCTTTAATTTATGACTCAATCCACAATTCTGGTGCTAACAGGTAAGAAGCTCCAAATTATTCTATAAAGAAAGACAGGACATCAGCTCAAAACAGAAGATGGATTTGAGCTCCATGCTGTCAACATTTGATACTGTTGAATTTTGTTTCACTTAAAAAACATAGGGATAGATTTGAGAATTCCAATAAATGCTATATCCCTGGATGAGGGGTAAGCTTCAGGTACCTCAACAAGAAATAATATGAATGCAATAATAATATTAAAGCTTTATTTCTGTAACTAGCTAAGGCACTGAAGATTGAAATATTGCAGAAAAAAAATATTGTTGAAAGGCAATAGCATCCTCACCACACAATAATTTAAACCTCATTTATAAGCATGGTTTCTCCTTGAAGCCCAAGAAAAAAAGAAGATGGTGTCCTGTATGCCAATGGAGTCACTATGGCTTCCGAATTTCTTTCATAAAGAAAAGTGAGGGAAGGCGGAATGGCTTCCAGAAGGAAAATACATGTGGCATTTGGCTCTATGAGTCTGAGATAACTGGATCTGGCTCCCTAAATATAGTATCTTCCTTTGAATATTCAAGAGGCCTTTAGACCTGAGCTAATGGATGCCACCATGGGGGGAGATGGTTGTATTGAATACACAGAAGAGATGCTGCTACAGGTGTTAGTGAAGGCTGATTATCCTCCAGGAGAAAACAATGGGACTTTAGGAATTCACTGTGTTGCAAAAAGCACAGTTTCTTTCAATCCAGTTCATAGCAAATATTTTATATAACCTCACATTCGGAGAAAACGATTTTATCTATGCAGCACACATAGTATTTGATTTGCCTGCACCTTCCCAAATCCTTCTTCAGAGTTTGTTCCACAGCCCCTGCTGAGAATGACCTTTCTTTCAAGTGCCATAATTGCTTGTACCTAGGATAGAAAATTGATCACAGACTGAGTTCAAGACCCAGCTATGACTACTGACTGTATGACATTGAGCAAGCTGCTTAAGCTCTCTGAACTTCATTTACTTCATCTATAAAATGAAAATAATGATAGCAAATACATCCCATTGTTACAGTGGGATTTAAATGAGATAATATGAGTAAAATGCCATACAAATATCAATTGTCTTTAATATCATTGATTTTTTTTCTAGAGAGAAAAACTATTTCATTTCACCAATATCAGGAAACTGACTTAGCTGGTATTTTTATTGAAATGCATTGTTTGTGTTTCTGCATTTTGTTAAACTGAACTGAATGTGATATGTTTAGAAATGTAAAATATTTTAAATGGTTCCAACTATATTCCTCCCAAACTTAAAGCCTCCAGGACCCTGGTAGAGGACATTGATGTGTGACTTGGGTCCAGAAGAATATGGGGTGGGGCACCTGGGTGGCTCCATTGGTTAAGCATCTGATTCTTAATCTAGACTCAGGTCATGATATCACAGTTCATGAGATTGAGTCCCGCTTCAGAGCACAGAGCCTGCTTGGGATTCTGTAAATAAATAAATAATGAACAAATAAATAAACATTGAAGAAGAAGAAGAAGAAGAAGAAGAAGAAGAAGAAGAAGAAGAAGAAGAAGAAGAAAAGGAAGAAGAAGAAGGAGAAGGAGAAGAAGAAGGAGGAGGAGGAGGAGGGAGGGGGAGGGGGAGGGGGGAGAAGAAGAAAAAGAAGAAGAAGAAAAATACAGAGACACCTGGCTGTCTTGTTCAGTGGAACATGTGACTCTTGATCTCAGGCCCCACATTAGGCATGGAGTCTACTTAATTAAAAGAAGGAGGAGGAGAAGAAGGAGGAGGAGGAGGAGCAGCAGCAGCAGCAGCAGCAGCAGCAGAAGAAGAACACTGACAATAATACAGTAGGGAGTGGTTGGCCCTCTGTCAAATCGTAGAGGATTCAAATTCAGGATATTTGAGTATGAATACACAAACGCACATATTCTCTCTCTCTCTACCTCCCTCCCTCCCTCTTTCTTCTCATGTTGGGCTAGAGCTAGCCAATTTTCAACCTCTGCTGAGGAGGCTGAGCAAAACATAGCTTATCTGCACTTGCTACCTTTTCACTCTTATTTTTCATATCCTCAATGCACAGCCCCACCTAAAGCCACAAGAATTAAATGAATTATTTATGCAAATAAATGCTATTGTCTGAGGGAATTGCTCCTAGTTTTTTTTCTACTTCATTGGCTGCTGTTTCTCAGTCTCTTTTGCTGGCTCCTCCCCTTCTTCCAAATGAGGTCTCCCACAGCTCAGTACTCAGACATCTCTTTCCCACATTCTCTTTGTAGGTGATGTCATACAGTCTTATGACATTAAATACTCTTTATGCTGATGTTGCCCAAATTTATACAGCAAGTCTGGACTTTTCCCTGAACAACAGACTATTATGTTCAACTTCCTACCTGACATTGTCTAGTAGACATCTCAAAATTACTGTGTCCAAAACCAAAAATCTCAATTTTTCTCTCTAAACCTGCTTCTCTTCATCTCAGTTAACACTTATTTTATTCATCCCATTGCTCAGATTGGAAACTTGGGAGTCATCCCTGACTCTTCTCTTTCACATTCCATATCCAGAAAATATCCAGAATATCCAACTTCCACTGGCACTACAAAGGACCAAGACACCTTCATGTCTCCTCCAGATTGTTACAATAGTCACCTAACTGATTTTCCCTCTTCTGCTCTTGCTCTCATATAGTCCATTCTCCCAAAAGCATCCAGGGTGATTCTTTTAAATTCAGATCCATACAAAGGCCTATAAAACTGTACATGATCATACATTTCCTGACCTTATTTCCTATCACTATATCCCCTCATTCTACTCGGCTACAGTGACTTTTGTAGTAAGGAATCTTTTTTAAATTTTTATTTATTTATTTTTGAGAGAAAGAGAGAGAGAGCACACATGAGTGTGGGAGGAGTAGAGAGAGAAGAGAGAATCCCAAAACAGGGCTCCATTTCAGGAACCTTAAGATCATGACCTGAGCCAACATCAAGGTTGGATACTTAACTGACTAAGCCACTAGGCAGCCCAGTAGTATTTTTTTTTTTTTCAATCAAAACCTCTCACGTTTATTACTGAACCAACCTACTGGTTCAGGAGCAACGTAACAGAGAAGTTATTTCCTTGATAAGTTATTGCTATGGGGCATGTGACGAGCAGGTGTCGCATCAGGAACACAGGATTCAAGTGGCATGATAAACGCGGAAACGCGTGCCATTGCCATCTCACGTAGGCTCACTCACAGACCCAGCTTTGTTCTTCTCCAGTGTCGCCTCTTGGAGTTGTACCTGATTTTGTTACCAGTTTTCATCCGAATCCACTGGGGAATGGGACGATTCTGCTTTTGTTTCTTGGCCAGGAATAGCTTGATCCTGAAAGTCTTATGAGAAGACATGGCGAGAAAGAGCCAGCAACACACACCACGATGGCGGAGAAGCGGAAAGAGAAGCCCAGTAGTATTTTTTTAAATGGCCCCCAAAGAGCCTTGCTGCTTAGTATTCCCATCCCTGTGTAATCTCTTCTTCTGTGGAAACTGGACTCAGTGACTTGCTTTTAAGAAATAGAATACAACGGGAGTGATGGGATCACTTCAGAGATTGAGTTACAAAAAGAATCTGGACCCAATCTTTACCCTCTCTTGCTTGCTAACACTGAGGAAGCCAGCTCCCACATGATGAGCTTCCCCCAAAGAGAGGGCCATGTGAAAAGAGACCAATGGAGCCTTCTGACCAACAGCCAGCAAGGAAATGAGACCTTCAGTCCAACACCTTGCAAGAACTGAAGCCTGCCAGCAGTCATATGAGTAAGCTGAGTGGATCCTTTCCAAGGCTAACACTTTGACTGTAGCCTTTGGAGACAGAGGTACACAGTTAAGTCACATCTAGATCTTTTACCTACAGACACTGTGAGATAACAAATAATTTTCATCTTAAGGCTTTGGGGTGATGTATTATACAATAATAGGTACCTAACACAGCCTCACTGCACACAGCAGGAACACTCTTACTTTAGGGCTTTAGTACTACCTGTTCTCTCTACCTCAAACACCCACGACATAGGTAATGGCTCTCTCCCCCCAGCTTTCTTCAAATGTCACCTTTTCAGAGTAGCTTTCTCTAACTACCATTTATAAAAATGGCAAACACTCCCCAGTGCTTCTGATACCTCCATTCTTGTTTTTATTTTGCTGTCATTTACCTCACATGACAAATTATATATTAATTAATTTATTGTCTGTCTTCTTCCATTAGAACACAAGTTCTATAGAGGGCCATGACAGTATTTATTTTGTTCATGCTATATCTCCATTACCTAGAATTATTTCTTATACATGGGGGCACTCTATAAATGTTTGTTGAATGAATGAATGAGTTGCTAGTTGCACAGTGCAGAGTCACAGGAAATTCTAAAAACTAGTGTTCATGGGTGAGGTTTGAATCAAGCGACAAGCAAATATGTCACCCGAAGCATCAGTTTCAAGGCATGGGAAGAGGAATGAATGCAAAGATGCAGAAATCTAGAAACACCAGGACAAAAACAATAGAATTCTATTAGGATAGTAAAAGATGGATCCTGTAGCAGTATTATGGAACTAAGGTGGTAGAGGTGGAGGTGTTTAGAAATAGTCATACGAGGGCATATCGTGAGCCAAAGCTGACAGAATTTGGTGACTGCAGTGTGAGGAAAAGAGAGGACTTACAGATAACCCCAAGTCCTTTGGCTTGAATAATTAATGAATGGTTTTGTGGCTTTTTAGGGACTTAGTTAACATTGTGGAAAGAGAAGTTTTGTGGGATGTAGGGCAGGAAGAAAATCAGTAATTCTTCTTTGGATATGTTAAGTTTGAGGCATTTTTTACGATTTCCAAATAAAGGAGTTGTAAATTATAGTATAAGTCTGTGTATAATCCATCAGACTGGGTGAATTCCACTAAGTAGTATGCACAGATAACAAAGAGAGTAGAGGGTTTAGTCCTGTAAATACTCTGGCCATTACAGTTTAGAAAGAGGAGGAGGATCAACAAGAAATACTGAGAAGATGGCATCCAAGAAACCAAGCAAGAAAGTGTTTCAGAAAGAAAGGAGTATGTGTTGCCATGTTACTGCTCCATTCAATCTACCTTCAGGGATATAGCTGACCAATAATCCCAGCTTCCATCTTTCTGTATTCACCATGCCATTTGTGTTCAGGCCACACTTACCTCGCCAGCCAAAGACTGAGCACAGTAAGAGTTCTACTGTAGGATGTGGGACTCCAAATGGGCAACTATGGTTCACTGACTCCTCTGAGCCTCTTCCTAGTTTATATTCTTTTCCTTCTCTCTTTTCACATGTCCCTGGTGTACACCACAGACTGAGGCTTTTCCCTATCTTCTGTTCCCTTCCTTTCATTACTTACAGGTATTGCCCTCAATAATTCTCTTGCACTTTTAATCTCATCTTGGCATCTGCTCCTCCAAGGACTCAAATTGACACACAGAATTAATTGTATCAACGATATTGAGAGACAAGTTAAGATGAGGAAAGATGTTTGACTATTGGATTGAACAAAATAATGGTCATTTTTTACATTAACAGAGGCCATTTTAGTTAAAAGGATGGGAATGAGAGTCTGATTTGAGTTTGTTCAAAAAAGAATGGGAGACAGAGACAGGGAGTACAGATATTTATTCTTAGGATTTTTGTTATAAAAGAAAGCAGAGAAATGAGGTGGAGGCTGGAAGTCAATGAAGGAAATTTTTTTAAGATTAAAAAAAAATTATGTGCTTGTGCACTAATGATAACGATCCTTGAGAGGGAGAAACCTAATATGGAAAGAGAAATCGAAGATAACCCTTGGGGCAAAATAGTTGAGAAAGTGAGAGACTGAGAAGGGATGAGTTCCATTACATATGCAAAAGACTGGCCCTACATGAAACCAGGGACAGTTTATCAGTTGTAAGAAGACATCAGAGGTGGGTTGTAAATATGGAGGTGGGAAGATGAAATAGCTTCATTCTGACTACTTTTGTTTTTTCAGTGAAATAAGATTGTCAGCTCAAGTTGAGGAGTAAAGAAGCTGTTGGAAGTTTCTAAGGGGAACAGGTGAAAATATTTTCTGGAAACATGGGAGTGCAAGTGATTTACAAAGTATGTTAGGACAGTGAGATTTATAGATTAAAATTTTAACTTAATCCAGTCAGGAGAGCTGTGATTTTTTTCCAGTCAGGCTTGACTGCTTAGGTGTAGACTCTGAGTTGGTGGAGTGTTAGCTTGAACCAGGGTTAATGGTTTTCCAGGTAAATATAATGGAGGTAGACAGAAACAAAGTAGTCCAGTATTTTGCAAAGCTGAGATTATAGTGATAGAACATGAAATGTACATTTGGTAAGGAGGAAATGAAGGTATGAGGGGAATCGTGGACAGTTGAGCAAGGTGAGGAGTCAATGGATTGGAGATCCCAAAGTACTTACTTAAAGAATTGTTGAGTTAGAGTTACCAAATTAAGTAAGCCAGAAAGAAAGGAAGAAGTGCTCAGAGAGTAAGATGCTCTAAGTCAAGTTTCTGGAGAGAGGGCAATTTATTAGTAATGACAAGGTCTAAACTATGACAATGAGTAGTATTGGCTAAGGTGGAGTGAATGTCAAGATAACTCAAAGAGAATATGTGAAGAAATAGAGAAGGGAGAGAGTTGGAAGGATACCTACATGGTCACTCGAGTCACCAAGAATGATGAAAGGAAAAGGAATAGAGAGAAAGCAGTGAGTCAAAAGCTAACATTTGCAGTGAATGTAGATAATAACCAGGAATTCAGTAGATGACTTTAACAAGGAGGAGTGGTGGTTGGTCAAACGGCTGGAGTTTCAGTAAACTTTCTAAAGGCCTCCCTTGCAGACTGCAAGAGCAATGTTGGAAAAGGGCTCACCAGAAACTCTTTGGAAGCTCTCATAAATCCTTAGAGGTGTTTTAGGAATTATATTGAAAAAAAAAAGGAGAGAATTCATATGGTCAGATGAGTTTGGGAACTGCTAGTTTCAACGAGGTTAAGGAGATTTCTTTTCTGCAGAACATAGCAGAATCCTTAATATGGAAATGTGCAATGTGAATTATCTAAAGGGAGATAGCATATGTAGGTAAGCAGGGATGTAAGCCATGAAAGTCCTCCAGAATCACCAACCAGACCCAAGTTTAAAGTGAAACGGAGAGCCTTGGACTCGATGACAGGGGACGGGATCTATGTATAGACTTGCAATGTAATGTGCTACCAAAAGTGCATAAATAAATGGGACTTTTGCCAATTCAATCATATTTCCCGTTGGTCTGCACAATCATTTAGAGTTATTTGCTTTTCTGAAGGACTTTCAAAGGGTAGTAGCTTCCAACACCTGAGTTCGTAGCTTAACTCCCAACAGTGAGTCACTAAACACCTAAATGCATTTGTTGTTATAAAGTGAATAACCTTTTTTTAATATATAAGGTAAATAACTCTCTTTAGGGGCGCCTGGGTGGCTTAGTCGGTTAAGCGTCCGACTTTCGCTTGGGTCATGATCTCGCGGTTCGTGGGTTTCGAGCCCCGCGTCAGGCTCTGTGCTGACTGCCAGCTCAGAGCCTGGAGCCTGTTTCAGTCTGTCACTCCCTCTCTCTCTGACCCTCCCCTGCTCACACTGTCTCTCTCTCTCTCCTAGAAATAAATAAAACATTAAAAAAAATTTAAAAAAAAACTCTCTTTAATTCATGTGGCAGATATGTGAAACCATAAATCAGAATCTGCAGGAATAACAATTAGTCTAGTACAAAATTACAGAGAGGAATAAAACTGACTGCTTACACTGTCAACTTTGCTCATTTGCACATCCCATCAATTTGAGCCATTCTTTAGACTGAAGTCATCAAGAAAGGTTGATATTCTATAGTTATATAGCATGATGTAATGAGACCTCTACAACAACAACAACAACAAAATTAAAATCACCGTCATTACCAGTCAGTGTCTTCAAACGTCATTTTATATAGCACAAGGAAAAAATCGTATTTGAAGAACAAATCACATGTCATTTTAAAGTACCACTTTCTTTCTATCCTTTTCATAAAACAATGGCATAAAATATGGGTTGCATATTTTAATGTGCATTCCCTAAAGAGAGATGGAGCTCTGTCTCTTTAAAGTGGTCTTTAATTAATGTCCTGTAACTGGCAGGTGGAATAGAAATAAAAATTCAAAATACGTGATGCGATTTGCTGGTTATGGCCCCATCTCCATTCTATTAAACTTAGCAACCTTACAGTGCTTGTTGTTTAATGAGTAGTTTAATACAGTGAAGAGCACAGAGCTGGCATATCTGAAATTTTTGCTATTCCAAGCCAGAAAAAGAAAAAGAAAGAAAGAAAAGAAATATGACCTTGGAGTTAAACAATTACCTTAAGTAGTAATAATAAAACAAATGCATTTTAGACAAAATTCTGTATAAATACAGAGAATCTTGTTATTGGAATCTTCAAGTTTTCAGTAGCTAGTAATCAAAAACGTATTTTGGATTTTGCATCATTGCTAAACATCTTTTCTCAACATGCTACCTACTTTCCTGCCTGAACAAATCCAGTCTAGAAACCACTTGGAGCATGTGGGTGTTGAGTGGTTACCCTATAGGCACTCAGGGATATCAATCTGCCAGAGCCTGGAATAAAGACCAGGAGAGCGAGAGAAGGGGATCACTTGTATCATGTTTCAGGAGTCGTGTTACGCACTTTGCGTACTTTGTCTCATTGGACTATCAAACACCCCTATGGACTAGGAGAAATGAAGTGACTTATTAGAGGCAGAGTCAGGATGCAATCCCAGCTCTATGTCATATTGGTTAAATGTACACTCATTCTAGAACATGCTCCAAGAAGTTGTTTCCCTTTTTACAAAATCCTAACTATAAATTTGTCTTCCAGTCATTTATCTTCTTTTCTAAAAAGCAAAATGTAGCAGGGAGAAAAAAAAAAAGAAAATCTGGTTAATTGAGGGTCCCTGTTATGTAAACTCTATTAAAATAAGTTTCTACTGAAATTACAATTTAAGAACCAAATGAAGCATAAGCTCCAAATGAGTTTTAAAAAATGCATACATTTGAAGAATGCATCAGACAGGACTTGGTCTATAATGATAAACATTTATTTAGAATGTACTATGTGCAGGGAACTGGGCTAAGCCTTCTGTATGTAGTACCTGTCAGCATCCAAGTAAACAGATGGCACACTCAAATGGGCTAATTAAGAGCTTAATGAAGAGATTATTTGCAAAAGGGTGAGCAAGGTTGAAGGATGATGAAGTACTCCAGGGGTAGCAAGAGCCAGAAACCTTTTCTCACCTATGTTGAAGGGACAAGGGGTTAGGCATTTACTGGGATTGAGGAAAGATTACAGTTGTGGCTGTAGTGCTAAGAGAGGGCTGTCTGACAGGAGCCGTGACTTTAAGTTAGAAGAATATAACCATTGCCAACTCATGACAAACCATCAGAGAGGGGACCCAGGGAGTAAATACCCATGCTGTCCTCTTGACGTCGCACCTCCAGTTGACTGAACCCAGCCAGAAGCTGGAAGGCAAGGGAGCTCCTTGATGAAGGCACTGTAAGCCAGCCTCTTGGGACATAGAACAGAGAAGAGTTGGGGTTTGGAGGGGACATGGGAGATGATTCAGCACACATATGTTTTCAATCTCTACAACATTGGCACACAGTAGGTCTACTATAATCCTCACTTTACAGATTAATAAACTGAGGGTTCCAGAGGTTAACTTGCCCGAGATCACAATGCTGGTAACTGGAACCAAGATTCATACTGTAGTCTATCTGGATCCAGAGCTGATGCTCATGACCACTGCCCTTACAGCACAGCCGAATCACCCATGGAACGTTGTAAAATTGTATCATCTAGGGCCCTGGAATGTGTATTTTTTTCTTGAAGTTTCACACATGGAACACAGTTCTCAACACCAGGGTTAAGAAATGCTGGCTTTTGTTATACCTTTCCTTAAAAGCAACTTTCGGTTAAGTCACTTAACCTCTTTGATCTTCAGTTATATTATCTTTAAACTGTGGGTAAAGGGGCGCCTGGGTGGCTTAGTCGGTTAAGCGTCCGACTTTCGCTTAGGTCATGATCTCGCGGTTCGTGGGTTCGAGCTCCACGTCGGGCTCTGTGCTGACTCTCCAGCTCAGAGCCTGAAGCCTGCTTCAGAGTCTGTATCTCCCTCTCTCTCTGACCCTCCCCTGCTCACGCTGTCTCTCTCTCTCTCCTAGAAATAAATTTAAAAAATATATTTAAAAAAAAAACTGTGGGTAAATACTAGCATTACAGATCTGGTTACAATTACATATGGTAATATACATACATAATACCTAACAGTTTCTGATACATGGAGAATCCTTGATAAAATGTCTGTTCCCTTTTCTTTCCCATGTCTTTTGCCTTGCCTGGCTTCAGAGTAGCTGGCCCAGTCACCCAAAGATGCTAGGGTTTTACATTTTCTTAGCTCTGAATCTTTCAAAATCTTGATCCCTGATCTCAATAGAGTATAACTCTCACCCAGCACCCACGAGTCACAAATTACTGTCTTTTTGTTAAACCCAGAATAATGAAAATGTACAAAACATCTAAGAAATAAAATAGAAGCAGGTAAGAACATTAAAAATGCTAGTGACCTTATAAATAATATAGATTATTTTCTTCGCTCCATGAAAGTAATGTCTTCACCCATAAAACATGCCTTTAATCCCTCTTCTTTCCTTAAATATCACCCTATGTATGTGGTTTTAAGTACTACTTTTATGCTGATGGTTCACACATTTATAAACTCAGTCTGAACTCCCTTCTGAGTCCCAGACTCAAATATGCAAATGCCTACTACACACCTCTACCTAGATATTCCACAAACACCTCCTACACATGTCCACTGAACTGAAAAAAAAAAAAACTGAACTCCTAACCACACCTCCTCTATTCCCTTTCTTAGCTAAATGGTACCAGCAACCACCCAAGTGTGAAATCTCAAGTCATATCTTCTATTCAAATGGTTACCAAATGCCATCAATTCTTTGACTACAGTATAATTTATCCTTTATCCACATAACAAATATTTAGGTTTTCCCAGTTTTTTATTGATAAAAATGATTGATACTGCAGTAGACAATCTTTTACATGTTTCTTTGCTTTTTTGAAGTCATAAAATCATGATCTTGCTTTTTTTATTTAGTTTTTGAATAAGTAAAACATTGACATGGCTCAAAAGCCCTTCCTACTCCATCCATCATCCACCCAGAAACCACTCCACCCATATCCCCGGGTAACCACCCTTAGTAATTGTTTGCTTATCCTTCTAGGGTATCTTATTCATTTAAAAACAAACACGGATACCTATTATCATATCCCTTTTTGTACAAGAGATTGTATACTTTTTCATTTCAAAATCAATGTTTAAATTAAATAATGTGGTGTCCAAGCTTTATATGAGTTGACCATGAAAACTTGATTCTAAAGAAATTAAAACCTGGAGATGAGTAAGAGGAAGGAAAATAAAGATGGATATGACTGGGCCAATTTCACTGGCTCTTGTTAAGTGAATGTAAATACCTTTGTTCATCCACATTGAAAAGTGTTACAGACCTTTTTCGGTGTAAACGAGTTAGTGACCTTAGCATTTGATAGGAATATATATGGGATTTTTATTAGATTAGTTGTCTACAACTTATGACTGAAAAAGGTAAAAGTGGTACAGAACCACCTAAATCATTCTACATTAAATTACACACTACTGCCATGTGTGCTGATTGGTAATATTTCTTAATTATGCTTGTTAAACTGTTTTGTCGGAAAATGGTAACCCAGGGAGATGGAAAACTAAAGACAGTCTTCATTTACTGCAGGAGTCACTTTGCGCAGTAACTAGGGAACATCCTATCCACAAAGGTAAAACCAAACTACAACGTTTAGGGAACATCATTTGGTAAATATATCAACATCTTTTTTTTTAATTTATGGTTTTGTGCCGAAACCTTTTAAAATGATGTACATAACTTTTAACCCGGTAAACTCATTCCTCGGGGTATAAACCAAGCTGCAAAAAACTTTGATAGAAATTATTATTTTGGGCAAGATTTGGAAACTAAGTCTATGAATGAGGTTAACACATTTTGACACATCCCTAAGAGAAATATTCTTATTAAAAATCGTTTTACAAAAAGGGACATGAAGAACTCATCAAATGATTTTAGTGAAAACAAAGCAGATACTTGAGAGAATTGTGTCCTCATGACTGGTTCATGAAGAATGCTGGAAAGTTCATATATGTAGTTCCCAATTGTAGGGTAAACACAGGAAAATTAATGGAAGGAAATGCACGAGACAATAAATACGTTATTCTGGTATATTGGCATTATGAGAAATTTTAAGTTTAATAATGCATACTTTTTGATTTGTTCAAATTTTTACAAAAAAGCATGCGTCATTTTAAAATCATAACAAAGTTATTTTTAAGTACAAATTGCACACTCTTAGGAGAAAGTTCTTGGCAACTGTCAGATAAAAAACAAAAGCCGCCTACTTCTGGCTGTTATGAACTAGTTTGTAGCAGACCTGTTCTCCATCTCAAAACAAAGAGAAAAGTGGCTTCACTTTGACATCTGTCTTCTGTTCATTCTTCTGGTCCTACTCTTACCTCAATTATCATTCCTTCTCTGTCTCCTGACCTGTTTCCCTTGCCCAAGGTTTGGCCCATCTCTCTCCGTGTGCTCTCTTTTCTTGAAGTGTCTTCCCACTCCGTTGGCTTAGCTATCACCTTCGTGAAGATGAACATAATCTTTATTTCTAAGCCCAACCATCCCCGCCAGCTCTAAACTTCTATATCTACTCGGTATCTCCACCTGGATTAGACAGAAATCTCCAACAATACAAATTAAACTCAGTGTTTGTCCCATCAACCCAGTGATTTCTCATTTCTGATGAGAACACCCTATGTCACCCAGACTTAAAAACTGAATGGCTGTGAATTCTTCATTACTTCTCCCTCCCAATATCCAGTCAGTTGCCTGAAACTGTAAGTTGACTATAATGTTTCTTTTTTGTTCTCTTCCTTGGCGTTCTCAATGTCATCTCCGTAATTTAGGCCCCAGTCCTCTGAGGGCCAGATGACAGCTTCAGGCTCTTCATTAGCCTGTCAGCTTCTATTTATTTATGTATTTTTTTTAAGTAGGCTTCGTTTCCTGCTCAGAGCCCAACATGGGGCTTGAACTCACAACCCTGAGATCAAGACCTAAGTTGAAATCAAGAGTCAGATGCTTAATAGACTGAGCCACCCAGGTGTCACCTGCCTCCTTCTAGAATCTCCTCCCTAAATCATCCAGCAAACCTCCACCTGTTTAATCATATTAATAACTATTCAAAATTTTTATACCTCTCTACCAAGTACAGATTAAAATCTATACCACTTTGCTTGGCATTTAAATTCCCTATAGGGTACCCCTTCACTATCTTTCCAGTCTAATTTTTCAGTAATCTCCAATATGAGTCATTAACCCCAATCAAAAACTCCTACTCACTGTTTACCCAAATGTCTTCTCATTTCTGTGACTTTGATCATGACATTCTCTCTTCCTAGGTAATTTTTCCTTTGCTAACTAAACCATGAGGTCTAGCTCAAATAGCATATATTACCTCATCACCCCTTCTTGAAGTAGTCAGGCTTTCTTCCCTAACACATCATTTATATTGCTCATATGACATCTATCTTATACTGCATTGCTTTGTATTTATGTAAGTATATATATAATATACCCACACTAAGCTATAAATTCTTTGAGCTTATAATAACGTAGCAAACTGCCTGGGACAGGGTAGGACTTTAAGACATATGAGTTGAATGAATGAAGTCATTTACTAAAAGCCATAAGGTAGTTTTGATCTAGAAAATTCTCCTCCATAACACAACACTTATAGGGAATTTTAGCTGACAAGCAGGCCACTTGTTCAATCTTTATCAAAGCACTAATTTAATGTTATATTATCTGATTCCCTAAGATCTTCAGGGAATTTGGCCAGAATCCTATCCTATATGATGATTTACAGAGATTTAGGAAGGTCTCTCTCTCTCTCTCTCTCCTCTCTCTCTCTCTCCCCCATATATTTATATGTATGTGTATATATATATATGTATATATGTATGTATTTCCCCCAGAGCTGTCCAGAAATAAATAGCTACAATAGTATTTAAATGTTTACACATCTAACTGGCGTGGGGGCTACCAACATGAGGCCTTGCTCAGGCCTGTCTTGTTATTAGGCAACAATAACAGTACGTTGATTCTTGCCGAAAGACTCCTGTAGGCTGGAGTGTGTATATGAATCCTCACAAGCCCCAGCAGTCGTTCTTAAGAGCTCTCTTCCTGGCCAGAACAGAGCATTTACAAGGCCAGTGACATGAGTATGTTACTGTTAGAAGTAACATTTCCAGGGATTTCTGGGAAACCAATACTAATTAATCTTCTAAACTGTTTCAGACTCATAGCAATATACAAACTACAAAAGCACATGAGCCCAAAGTAACATAGATGAGTCTCAAATTATGAACCAGGGATAATATTGGTGGTAAGAATTAGCAACACATCAGAATAACTGGTGTTCAAATGCCAACTCCTTAGCCCAGAGCTGTCCTTTACTTTCCCCCAAGGTGAAGGTCAAAGGGTATTTCTTTGCCCTGGAAGAAAACAAGATGAAGGATTACTTCGCAAGCAATATTTGGCCTAGATGAAAAAATGTTTGAAGTGAGAGTACCATTAAAATGAGAGTACCGTTAAGGTAAGATTTGTGCAGTGGGAAAAATCATGTCACTGCACTTAGGACCAGAATTTAAGTGTTGGGTTTGTTTGTTTAGAAGTTTCATAAGGAAGTCATGCTAGAATTTAACATTAACTAATATTACTGATAAAGTTTTCAGATAAGGCTTGAAACAACTCAAATGAAAAAGTTTCTATTTAGAAGCTCATGGGGGTGGGACCGTTTCCTAAACACAGTTGATTAATCATAATCTCTTCCTAAAAGCCAACTATAATTATCGTAAACAAACTTTTTAAATAGATAAAGTCACAGGAACAGAGAAAAAAAGAAACAGTGGACTAAGATCTTAATGAAAGATTTGAAGACTAGAAGTATATGGGAGTAAGGTAATTAATTTAGCAGAGCGTGTTACAATGTAAGAACCTAAAAGGAGAGATTATATTCTTTAGAGAAAAATCAGTTTCCCCTAAAGAACAAAGGAAATGTCATGTCTTGGAAGCACCAGATACCACAAAAGGCAGGAATGTCCATAGTAGAGGAAACAATGAGATTTGTTCGAAGTCTTTTTACTGAGCAATTGGACCTCCACATCCCAAACCTGTACCCTGAGCAGACAAGTCACTATCTTCCCTTCCTAAAGGAGACAAGAGGCTTCTTTTTTTAAAGATAGCGAACCTGAGAGGCTTTGAATGTGGGAACACCAGACAGGAGTAGGGCTTAAGGCTGAAGACAGGGAAATTAAGTGAAAGTCTACCTTCCTACTGAATAGTGAAATCTGAGTACAGAAAATGGAAGTTGATGTTAATTCCCCAAGAATGATTGACTGAATCTCTGAGGAAGAAGCAATCAAGAAGGAACCTTGTACCCAGCAGCACTGCCTTTTATTTTTTTTATTCCAAGATTTTATTTAAAGTTAGTTAACATGTAGTACAGTATAGGTTTCTGGAGTAGAACCCAGTGATTCACCACTTACATATGACACCAAGTGCTCATCACAAGTGCCCTCTTTAATGTCCGTCACCCACTTAGCCCATGCCCCCACCGACCTCCCCTCTAGCAACCCTCAGTGTGTTCTCTATTGTTAAGAGTCTTTTATGGTTTGCCTCTGTCTCTGTTTTTATCTTATTTTATTTTTCCTTCCCTTCCCTTATGTTCATCTGTTTCTTTTTTAAATTTTTTAAATGTTTATTTATTTTTGAGAGAGAGAAAGAGAGTACAAGTGGGAGGAGGGGCAGAGAGAGAGAGGGAGACACAAAATCCAAAGCAGGCTCCAGGCTCTAAGCTGTCAGCACAAAGTCTGACATGGGGCTCGAACCCAAGAACCATGAGATCATGACCTGAGTTGAAGTCAGATGCCTAACTCACTGTGCCATCCTGTTTTGTTTCTTAAATTCCACACATGAGTGAAATCATATGGTATTTGTCTTTCTCTGACTCACTAGTTCACTTAGCACAATACCCTCTCGTTCCATCCACATCATTGCAAACAGCAAGATTTTGTTCTTTTTGATGGCTGAGTAGTATTCCCTGTTTCTATGCCTCTTTTTCTTTTTAATTTTGCTTTGTTTTCTTCTTTCCTGACCTCTTGGATTTCAGAAGAACTCACTAATTTTGTGGTAACTCACCAAGACATGGCACATTTGACAATTACTGTGTGATTTTTTTCAAACTTATGCTGCCCTACACAGACACTCGCACCTTCTTTCTCCATTCATCAGCCGATGGACATTTGGGCTCTTTCCATAATTTGGCTGTTGTTAATCAGCCGCACCATCTTTTAAACCTCTTCTGAATCATGAATAGTGACTGACCTCGCACTTGCCCAACCAGGTACCTGGTGAGCCAGGTACAGTCTTACTCTCCTAGTCATTTCATAAATGGTAAGGTCAGTAACTGAAGAAAGAGAAAGCTCATGAGATCTGGATTCAGCTTAATTAGATTCTATTTCTGACTCTACTTTTCTCTAGTTGTGTGACAGAGGGCAACTTAACCTCCTTCAGCCTCAGTTCCCACCTGTAAAATGGGAATGATAATGACAGTCTCATATTCATAACACTGCAAAGAAGATTAAATAAGATATTTATCACAGCGACATCACATAGTCAAGACTCACTAATGCAAGCTATGAGAATTATTGGTGGCATATTTGAAAAAAATGTATTAGTTAGCATTTTATGTCAAGATGGTGTACTGATCCACAAATCATATTTTCTGTGTATCTTGCTACATTTTAGGCTTGCCCTTTGATTAGAGATATAAATATGATGGATTTCTGGCTATTGGCTCCTTCTGAGAAGACTCGCATTCTTCAAGCTGCCCCTGTAGGCCTACAATGTGACATTGTTCTTTTTTCACCAATACCACCACCTTAACAATGGCGGATTGTTAAGGACACCTGACCCAAAGCAAACCAATTCAATTGCTTTCCATAGACTGATCAGAGATTTCCTTATGTCAAGAATTTGAACCAAGAGACTGTATGTAGTTGGTGATGTGTGCTGGACAAAGGTGAGGCAGACAAAGGTCTGGCGGTGAAACTGGGCAATTGTATAAGCTGGGGACTGGACGGCAGGGAGGGAGGGAGAAGCAGAAATGAAAGAGATAATTTAAACTTCTTTTCCACTATTGATTTGCCACAATATTGCTTCATAATAAACAATGAGAAAATATTAGGAGCACTCAGCAATAAATATCTAGTTTTGGTCTTGAGTCTCTGTGCTGGCTACGCAGTTCTTTGGATCCGACCTCGCCTCCATGGCATCCTTTGTGCATCTATGGCCAAATGCGCATTTGCTGGGTGGCTTTGCTAATATTGGCTGAGCTTTCTCATGTATTTAGAGCTTCAGCTGAGACGACCGAGCTGACTTGGCCCTGCTCCATGTGTATCATTGTTCTGCAGGTTAACCTGGGCCTGTTCTCCTGGCAAAGTCAGAGCAGTGGAACAGGAAATGTGTGCACACTTTTCAAGTCTCTGCTGACACCATGCACGCTAATATCCTACTGGCCAAAGTAAGTCAAGTGGCTGAGCCCAGAGTCAGAGTGGGAAAGGGCTTCAAAGTTACAGGGCTCAGGATGAATATATAGGAATACCATTAATCAGAATCACATGCAATATATCTTCCAAAAAGATATATTTTTTGGTCCCTGACCAAAAAAAAAAAGAAAAAGAAAAAGAATGTCCTTGGTTTAGTACCTTCCCAGCTCTACTTCCTGAGAGTTGGGACTATACTCAGGTTCCTAGGTCTGTGACATTGGCTAGTTACCTAGAACAAATTGGCTAGTTACCCCTTACCTGAACTTTCTTGAGTGAATGTCTTTTCTCTGCAATCAAGAGATCCCTTATTAAAAGAGTCCTCCATTTAGTAGAAATAACTGAGGGACAACCAAACACAGGACATGGTACAAAATGGCAAGGAGTTGGACTAAAACCGAAACCTCTATTTCGTTGGTCAACTAAATCACGTACTTGCATCATTAAGCACTGACAAATGGTTGTTTCAACATGCCTCTTGTTCTTTTTAATTTTGCTTCGCTTTCTTCCTTTCTAATCTCTTGTATTTCAGAAGAACTCACTAATTTTATGGTAAATCACCAAGACATGGCACATTTGACAATTCCTGTGTGATTTTTTTCAAATTTATGCTGCCCTACACAGACACCCCCAGTACTGCCGCTTATCTATTTCCAAGCTGCCTGTTTCAGCTTCAAGAGATATCTGGGAATATTTCACTCGCTTCAGAACTTCCATAAATATTCAATGAGACTGAGTGACCAGAATAGATCTGCACATTTCTTCTCTTTGCAGAACATGTAAAAGAGTGGGGAGACGTTGTGCTGATTTCCAGCTTTGATTCAGAAAAATCTTGGCTCTCAGAGCCCTGAGCATCTGTAGCTCCACACCCACCTGAGCTAATCTTAAATCAGCTGCTAAGACACATCCAAGGCTTTGAACACTCACACAGACTCAATAAAACCTCTTCACATGGACCCTCTCGCCATCTGCTCTAATGTATCATTTAATAGAGACTTCTATAAGGCTTCTAAACACCCTCCACTGCTGTGGCTTATCTAAGTATGATGAAGTGAACCTTCTAAGGGGTCTAAATCCCAGGAAATTCTACATGATTACTATTAATGACACAATTTCAAGTAACTGGTTTGGATCCTGCCCCCTCCTTAACTTAAGTTTCAATGGGTATCATAAAGCCAACATGAAATTAGCCTGATTGTGACACGTTTTCCACCCAGAGTTCTCTCACAAAAGAATTCCAGATTTTCTGATGGCTTTAACCCTAATATCTGAAACCACAGAATCATGGAATGCTGTAGATTATTGCATTTTTTGCTTGGCAGGCATCCTACTGATTTAAGTTTGGTTACCCAGGGCCTCAGCAACATATTTCTATGGTGAAGAGAAAAGGAAGTGCAATCTACACAGTGCAGGGCAGAGTCTGTGTTTTCACAAATGATCTATTGACAATTACTTCAAGCCAATATGCAAACACAGCCCTTTCCTCTAATTCAAAGACCCTCTATGTCAGTAACTTTGATCAGGGAGACAATAAATAGAATCTCTGTGGTTACAATCACAAGACTTTGAAAGTTTCAGTAGTATTAATCAAGTCTTTTCATCGTATATCAAATCTTCTCTCGCCAAGATTAAAGAATGCAAACGAGAAAAGGTACAAAGATGGAACATTAGAATCTTTTCATTATTATCATTTGCTTTTTTTTTACTTCAGAAAGAACATGAGAGGATTCCAAGCAGCTGCTTGGAAAAAGCCTAGGATCCAAAGTCCCAAGACTTGTCTGAAAACCTTTGTGAGCAGCCATTTCCTGTTGCAAAAACAGTGGAAGTGAAGTCCAAATGCTACAATGTTCTGGAAATGAATGAAACTAACCTTTTCTTTTAATAAGCAATAGGCCAAAGGCAAATTGTGGGCAATGCCAGCCCCACTTAAAGTTTTTTTGAGAGCTAAAACAAAAGCTTTATTTTGAAATGTACATGACTGTTGTATCAGCAAATGGCATTACTGAGATACCATAAATCGTGTTGCTTTAAAAAAAATATTCAGGGGCGCCTGGATGGCTCAGTCAGTTAAGCGTCCGACTTCAGCTCAGGTCATGATCTCATGGTTCGTGGGTTTGAGCCCTGCATCAGGCTCTGTGCTGACAGCTAGCACATTAAAAAATAATAAAATTATTTTTTAAATAATTTTAAAACATTAAAAAATAATAAAAAAATAAAAATTTAATAAAAATAAAATATTCAGTGGCTCCAAACACACTTCAGGTTGTAGTTCTTACAACATGTAAGGCCCTTGGCAATTTTGCTCCTTCCTGCTTTTACAGCCTCATCTGCTGTCATTCCCCCAAATCTCCCTGAAAATACCTCTCCTCTGCCACCCTGAGATACTTGCCACCTCTCTAACACCCCAGGCACTTTCAGGCCTCTTTGCAATCACACCACTCTTTCCCTTCATTTTTACTCTTCTTTAATTCTACCATCACCACTTATAGGCATTCTCTTAACCTTGTTTACCAAGCTCTGTAGAAATTCCAACATATTCTAACACTGTGTTTATTTGCCACATACACTAGTGAGCACACCTGGGAGTTCAGCCATCTGCATACACACACACACACACACACACGCACATACACACACACACACACACACACACACACTTCTTTGAACATGGAACTCATTTCTTTAGTTGAAGTCACTATAAACAATAGTGAGTTTTATGGTTACTTCCTGCTATCTCTTCACTTCTCTGGGGCTCAGCCTTTTAAACAAGATCCCAAGAAACCCTGAGCCACTTTTGCTCTCTAGGGTCTGTTTGTTGGTTCTAGGTAGGGTGATCTTTTGAGAGAGGGGCAATGCATTTCATATTCTCAAGTATCTAGCAAAATGTCTGGCAAAGAGTAAAGAGTCAGAAATATGGTGGAATCTATGCTTGTGGGTAGGTATGGATTCACACTGTGTACCCAGAATCTCTTGCCTGGAATTCTTTGTGAGTGACTGATAACTTATGTTTGTCAACTGGTGTGTCTATGTTAGAAGTCGGTAGGGGCACCTAGGTGGCTCAGTTGGTTAGGCATCTAACTCTTGATCTCAGGGTTATAAGTTCAAGCCCTGCACCGGGATCCACACTGGGTGTGAAGCCTACTTTAAAACCAAAAAAAAGAAGAAGAAGAAGAAGAAGAAGTCAGCAATGGACAAAATAAAAAAATAAATAAGAGGTATAGCAAACTGGTCCAGTTGGGAAATGAATCCTTCACCAGAACTTAAATATTATGTACTAATCACGTTAGCTCATGCCATGGACAAGTGTTTTCAACACGAGAACCTACTCAGATGCAAGCAAAGTGTCATTATTGCTGCACTCCCAAGCTTCCTTGTTCTTGGGACATAAACCATGATTTTCATTAGTTTTGGGGTTTTTTTAGGTCTTTTTCTGAGCTCCTTAATCCTTCCCCATTTATAGAGCTATTTATGATGATTTGGCAGACACAAAGCTCTTTGCCATGACTCAATTGGCATTTTAAATTATTTTAATTTCAAGAGAAGCAGCAGTGATGCAACCATTTTTAACCACAAACTACTTACACACTTCCCTAGTTAGGCAAATCCATTCTTGCAAGTAGAATGGATTTCATGATGAATTGAATCACCTGCCCACATATCAAACCAAAGAGACCTTTATTTCCACCACACTGCACTGATATGTGGAAAAGAGTTCTTGGGTACCTTTGGAATGTCTACTACTACTGATAAAAGGAAAAATATTCAGCCTAAAGATATTAAAAAAATTATAATGAACCTGTAGTTGGGATGACTGCCCCTCTCTCAAAAGATCACCCTAGAACCAAGGAGCAGACCCTAGAGAGCAAAGGGCAGCTCGGGGCTTCTTAGGATCTTGTTGAAAAGGCTGAGCCCCAGAGAAGTGAAAAGATAGCAGGAAGTAACCATAAAACCCACTGGACTCTTAGATGATTGTTTATAGTGACTTCAATGCAAGAAGAAATAACTTCCCATTCCTACCTTCACCCCACGAAGACAACTTCATCAACTGACTGACACAGGTGGGAAGTACATGCAAAGTCACTTTTTTTTTTTTTTTTATTTCCAGGAGAGAGAGAGACAGCGTGAGCAGGGGAGGGTCAGAGAGACAGGGGAACACAGACTCTGAAATAGGCTCCAGACTCTGAGCTGGCAGTCAGCACAGAGCCCGACGCGGGGATCGAACCCACGAACCGCGAGATCATGACCTAAGCAAAAGTCGGACGCTTAACCGACTAGGCACCCAGGCGCCCCAAAGTCACTTTTTAAAAAGAAATGATTAGGCGCACACTCATCCAAAATGCACAAGTACATACAGGCATGTGCACGTGTGCACACAGCCCAAAGCCCTACATGCACACACACACACATAAACACAGGCTTCACAAAACAAAAAGGATTTCTCATTCCAAAAGCCTAAGTACAGAAACCAAAAGCAAAACATATGACATGTTAAACCATAAAGAACTGGCCTCCCCCTTTCCTTGTACTTGGAAATTCACTTAAAAACATAATGGGAAATATAAATAGACACTAGTTAACAACGTTTATTTTATAGAGGGGAGTGGGATTGGGTGAGAAATTGAAGGTGGACTTTCATCTTTTACTATATATTCTTCTATACTTTTTGCTTATTTTTTACAAGTATGCATTCGTATATTATTTGCACAATAAAAAAGAAAAAGAAAAATAATGAAGGGGAAAAAATAGTGTGGCCTAAGCTGCTGATACCTGTGGCATATATCAGAGATGGTGCCAGAATTCTCCTTCTTCGTTCAAAATTTTTCATACCTGTAACTCTGCTAAGACTCATTTTTTGATGCAAGAAATCCCATTGATACAACCCATCAGACATCCACTCCCGTGGGTAGATAAGCCGCCATTTTCCGCAAATACATTCTAACAAACGGGCATATGTGCAGGTGCGGCCTCCACACATACCTGCCCTCTCACCATTGCCTTCAAGCCATTGACAAAAATCATCAGAAAATGAGACAATCCAGAACTTCGTTAAAACAACAACAACAACAACCAAGGTGATCACCACAACAAAACAAACATCTGAGTTAGAATATAGTGAGTTAGCCAGTCAGAATAATTGAGTGTATATTTCAAAACCTAAGCCTCACGGTTTTGTGTATTCTGTGTTTGTGTGTGTGTGTTACTTTTTTCAGATTAAGTTTTCCCAGATTTTTCATAGATACATTCTCTTTCCGCAATATATATAACAGATAAGTAGATACGTACGAACACACATACGTACATATATACTTATATACATAAATGTGTATATGAGAGAGAGAGCTCTACAATTTTTTGACTCTGAGATCCTAGAACTAATAAAAAGTCTAAAGCACAATTTTCATGCACAAAAATTGGTCACACCTTTAAAGATTGTTTGATTTGACATTCTAGACATATTCAGATAAATGCATTTGATGCTACACACACCTACCATCTTCAGCAATAGAGCGGCAGTTTTCATATTTCTGTCTTGCAGATTCTAATGCACAACAACTCACACTGAGAAAGCCCTCCTGGGCTACAACAACATAATTCCCTTCAAAGACTACTGTTTCTTTTCCTGAATCACATTATAAAAGAAACTTCCAATGCAAAGGGCATCTCACAGTGCTCTTTGGAGAGGTAGATACTGATGATTGCAACATGAATAGGGATTATGTAAAATTAAATGAGGTCTGGGGAGGCAGGTATGGTCTTGAGTATTTAAGTGAGAGGCCTTGGGAACTCTTTGAGATTGAATTTTGGTGACCCCAATGCCAAAACAACACACATAGAGACATTCATGCAAATATGTTAGCATATATACTGCATACTATATTTGTTCACCGAGAGATGAGAAAGAAGAGTAAATTATCATTGAATAGCCAAAAATAATAGAATAAATAATGAGATGAGGGAATCAAGTCAACGAATATTTACTGTACACTCCTAAAAGGATTGGCAGTGATGGAAAAAGTACAAAGGAATTTGAAGATGACCCCTCCTTCAAGAAACTTCCATCTAGATCCAAAGGAAAGATTAATCTATATGAAACATGTACAGCAATTAATTGCCAGAATTAATTTAGGTCCTTATAAAAATTCAGATTCCTGGGTCTACTACCAACTTACTGAATCAAAATCTCTGGTGATAGAGATCAGAAATCTATATTTTTAACAAGCTCTTCTAGTAATTCTAATAATCAGTCCGTTTGGGGGAACCACTAAAAGAGAGACAACACAAAAGTGTACATAAAGGAGTCATAGATTAATTTGGGAGGGTGGGAGGAAGAATCAAACAGGAAGTAAGAAAATAACAAGATCAATGAGGCAGGAGGAATCGAGAAAGGCTTTGCAGAGAAGGTGAGACTGGAGGTGTACCCTGAAGGACGGATAAGATTTGGATTGGCAAAAAGGAAAAGGAGTCACCTTTCAAGATGGATGATATAACATGATCAGAAGGACCGATATGAAAAACGAACAGCTTCAGAGCACAGAGACAGACCAGAAGTTGCAGAGGGGTCACTATTGAGACATAGAGTGAGAGAAGACTGGATCTATAAAAGGAGATTAGGATACTAAAGCCAGTGTACCAATGATGTCTACAGTAAAAATGGTACCATATGGTGCCTCCATGTACCCTAATCAGGATAGTCTTTACAACCAGACATTCCTTTAATTTCAGGAAAGAGCTGGCATAGACAAGGGACATGGGAATAAAAGGTAAATGCAGTATCTTCTCTCAAGGCACAAAGTTACCCCAGACTCCACAATAACTCTCCAAAGCCATCAGGTGATAGTTCCTGACCAAATGCTTAAAATTCTTCAGTGCTTTCCCATTTTCCTTAGGGCAGAGTTCAATTTTTGGACATAACTTACAAGGTGCTTTATGATCTGCCCCTGCTTATTTCTTTCATCATGTATGTTATCACTCCCCTCACTTCACTCTATGTCCTAGTTCTATTGAACTATTTTTCCACGCATCTCCCCTCCCTGCCTCTCTGCACCTATTTCCCTACTCTACCAATTTGCTTAGGTAATTTTTACTGACTTTCAAAGTTTCTCATAGAATTGATCTCATCCAGGAAGTCTTCTCTGAACCTTTGTATTTTGTATTCTGTACCTCTTAGGTCACGTATGTGCTGTTCACTATTGTACCTGTAGAGCCCAGAAGAATGGCTAGCACATATCAGGTGCCCAATAAACATCTCTTGAATAAATAGTGGATTTTTCAGTTAGTTTGTCTAATTAATTAATGAATTAACTAAGCAAACACTAGTGTCACTGAGACAAATCAAACCACCCATATATGGCCCCCAGGCTGAACCAGAATGACAAAATCAAACTTCTGGTCATTCCACAATTAGCAAAACAAACCCAAGCAAGAATTCTGTGCATTTGCTTCTTTTTCTCCAATGCACCAGAGGTGATTCAGAACTTTCATTTTCCGGGGCGCCTGGGTGGCTTAGTCAGTTGAGCGTCCGACTTTCGCTTAGGTCATGATCTCACGGTTCGTGGGTTCGAGCCCCGCGTCGGGCTCTGTGCTGACTGCCAGCTCAGAGCCTGGAGCCTGTTTCAGTCTGTGA
>JAESUZ010001961.1:0-42001 GCA_017311185.1 Proteles cristata cristata | reverse complement strand
AAGTTTTAACTAATTAATGTTGACCTTGGTTTCTGTAAACGAGAGTCCACAAAAAAACCCCTTCTTAATAGAGACGTTCTCCCCTAGAATTACCTTTTTAGAAGCACACCATCCAACAGAGATATAATGTAGGCCATACGTGGAATTAAACATTCCGGGGGGGACGGGTTAAATGGGTGCCGGGCACTAAGGAGGGCACTTGTTGGGACAGGCACTGGGCGTCGTGTGTAAGAGATAAATCACTGGGTTCTACTGCTGAAGCCAAGACTACACTGTACATTACCTCACCTGAATTTAAATTAAAAAAAAAAGAAATTCTAAGAGCCACATTAAAAGAAGTAAAAAAAGTGATAAAATTAGTTTTAGTAATATATTGAACTTAATTCAATATATCCAGAATATTATCGTTTCAACAAGTAATCCACATAAAACATATTCAGGAGAGACTTCACATTTTACTTTATTTTTTGTAGTAAGTCTTTGAATCAGGAGATTGTTTTACACTTGATTCCCACCCCACCCCCACCAGCACATCACAGTTTGAAATGGCACATTTCAAGTGTTCAGTAGTCTTAGGTAGCTAGGGGCTACCAATTTGGACGGCTTGGGTGCTATACCATCAGTGAACAGAGAATCTCCCGATTCTAAGAAAACCCAATGTTTATAGAAACGTATTCTGCCTTCAGTGGATTTTGTTATGGAACTCAATTATCAAGAGAGGGGCAAAATTCCCTCTCTCCAATCTAACTTTTCCTTCTTTGAGATCCATCATGTGGACTGTCAGGGCAACCTAGACTGGGTGTGTCTATCAGTCGTCAGATGGCCAAGCATTCCAGCTTGCCGAGGATGGAGAGGTTTCCCAAGGTGTGGAACTTTAAATGCTAATACAGGGAGAGACTTGGGCAGCTGGGATATACTGGTCACCCTAAATTTGGAGGAAAAGCTTGAAGGCTGTTGAGAGCACCTATGTGATGCTTCCACTGTGAACTCCTCTGAAGCTGTAAATCTGAAGGCTAAGGCCGCTCAGCGTCTTTGAAAGCTACGTTGATCTTCAAGTTCTGTCAACATGAGATTCTGGGAATTGTCCTCGGAGCCTGGGCAGCAGGCTTTAGTATACTCTTGAATGTTCTGAAAGCCTCCGGCCACCTGCCTACTATCTCGGCTCCTTGAATGAGGTAAAACTGTCCCCTTGGCAGACCATGACCTTCCAGATACCTTCTAACCAGGGGACTAGGCTCTGTGTCGGGGCTCCCCTAATGGTCATGGAAACTGGGAGAATCCTATCTGTTGCATCACTCTGGTTGCTGATTGCTCTGCTTGCCTATCTAGGGCTGAGCCTCACCTTCTCTTCAAAAGTCAATTTGATAAATCAGTAGTAAAAAACCTCCTGACAAACAAAAGTCCAGGACCAGGTAGCTTCATAGGTAAATTCTAGCAGACATGTAAAGAAGACTTAATACCCATTGTTCTCAAACTATTAAAAAGAAAAAACGGAAGAGGAAGGCAAGCTTCCAAATTCATTGCACAAGGCCAGCATTACCCGAATACCAAAACCAGATAAAGATACCACAGAAAAGAAAACTGCAGGCCAATATCTCTGATGAGCATAGATGCAAAATTCTCAAGAAAATATTTGCAAGCCGGGGCGCCAGGTTGGCTCAGTCGGTTAAACATCTGATTTCAGCTCAGGTCAGGATCTCATGGTTTGTGGGTTTGAGTCATGCGTCAGGCTCTGTGCTGACAGCTAGCTCAGATCCTGGAGCTTGCTTCTGATTCTGTACCTCCCTCTCTCTCTGACCCTCCCCTGCTCATGCTGTCTCTCTCTCTCAGAAATAAATTTAAAAAGTTAAAAAAAAAAGAAAAAAAGAAAAAGAAAATAATTGCAAGCCAAATCCAACGATATATTAAAAAGATCATTCACCATAATCAGGTGGGATTTATTTGGGGGATGCAAGGATGGCTCAATATTCACAAATCAATCAATGTCATATACCACATCAACAAAATGAAGAAGTGGGTCAGAAGAATCATACCTCACATATTAAAAGCCACATATGAAAATCCCACAGCTAGCATCACACTCAATGGTGAAAAGCTAAAAGCTTGTCCTCTAAGATCAGGAAGCAGACAAGGATGCCTACTATCCCCACTTTTATTCAACATAGTGTTGTAATTCGTAGCCATAGCAATCAAGCAAGAAGAAATAAAAGACATCCAAATTGATAAGGAGGAAGTAAAATATTCACCATCTGCGGATGACATGATACTACATATAGAAAACCATAAAGGCTCCACTGAAAAGTGAGTAGAACTGACAAATAAGCTCAGTAAAGCTGCAGGATACAAAATTAATCGGCTGCATTTCTATACACGAATAAGGAAGGAGAGAAAAAGAAATGAAGAAAACATTCCCATTTGCAACTGCACCAAAAAGAATAAAATACCTAGGAATAAGCTTAACCAGAAAGGTAAAAGCCCTGTACTCCAAAAACTATGAAACACTGATGAAAGAAATTGAAGATGACACACAGAGAAAGACAGCCCATGCTCATGAGTTGGCAGAACTAATATTAGTAAAATGTCCATCCTGCCCAAAGCAAGCTATAGATTTAATGCAATCTCTATCAAAATACCAACAGGAATTTTCACAGATCTAGAACAAATAATCCTAAAATTTATATGAAACTACAAAAGACCCCAAGTAGCCAAAACAATCTTGAAAAAGAACTGAAGGTATCACAATCCCTCCAGATTTCAATATATATGACAAAGCTGTAGTAAGCAAACCAAAACGGTATGGTCCTGGCACAAAAATAGACACATCGATCAATAGAAAAGAATAGAAAGCCCAGAAATAAACCCACACTTATATGGTCCATTAATCCATGACAAAGGAGGCAAGAATATCCAATGGAATATCCAAAGAGTATCCAAAGACACTCTCTTCAACAAATGGTGCTGGGAAAATTGGACAGCTAAATGCAAAAGAATAAAGCTGGACCACTTTCTTATACCATACACAAAAATGAACTCAAAATGGATTAAAGACCTAAATGTGAGAACTGAACCCATAAAATTCCTAGAACACAGGCAGTCATAATCTCTTTGACATCAGCCATATGAACATTTTTCTAGATATGTCTCCTGAGGCAAGAGAAACAAAAGCAAAAATAAACTACTGGGACTACATTAAAATAAAAAGCTTCTGCACAAAAGGTCAACCTACTGAATGTGAGAAGATATGTGCAAGTGATATATCCAATAAGGAGTTAAAATCCAAAATATATAAAGAACGCACGCAACTCAACACCAAAAAACGAAATAATCCAACTATGAAAATGGGTAGAGGACATGAATAGAATTTTCCAAAGGAGACATACGGCTGGCTAACAGGCACATGAAAAGATGCTCAACATCACTCATCATCAGAGAAATGCGAATCCAAACCACAGGGCAGAACCAAAATGAAAACCTCACACCTGTCAGAATGGCTAAAACCACAAACACAAGAAATAAAAACTGTTGGTGGGGGTGTGGAAAAAAGGGATGCCTCCTGCACACTGTTTGTGGGAATGCAAATTGGTGCAGCCCCTGTGGAAAACATTCCGGAGGCTTCTCAAAAAATTAAAAATAGAATAACCATAGGATCCAGTAATTCCAGTACTGGGCATTTACCCAGAGAATATGAAAACACTAATTTGAAAAGATAGACGCATTCCTATGTTTATTGCAGCTAAATTATGTTTATGATAGCTAAATTATGGAAGGAGTCCAAATGTCCATCGACTGATGAATGAAGAAAATGTGGTATGGATCTAGAGACTATAATGTTAAGTGAAATAGGCAGAGACTACCATATGATCTCTCTCCTATGTGGAACTTAGGAAACAAAATGAAACAAAAAAAGAGACAAACCAATAACCAGACTCTTAATGACAGAAATCAAACTGATGGTTACCAGAAGTGGCGTGAGTGGGCAAATGGGTGAAATAGGCATAGGCGATTAAGAGTACTGAGTAACGTATACAGTTGTTGGACCACTTTATGGTACACGTGAAACTAATATAACACTGTATGTTAATTACACGTGAATAAAAAACAAAGTCAATTTGAATGTGTGCCCCAATCTTTAATGTGTCATATAATATTTATTAAACCCAGCCTTTCTTGAGAGAGTTGAGTCACTGTTGTCAACTCTTAATTGTGTTTTTACTTTATTTTTTTTTTTGAGGGGGAGACAGAGTGTAGAGGGAGGGGCAGAGGGGGAGAGACAGAGACAGAGAGAGAGAGAAAGAGAGGGAGAGAATCTTAACCAGGCTGGAGCCCAACTCCGGGCTGGATCTCAGCCCTGAGATCATGACCTGAGCCGAAATCAAGAGTCTGATGCTTAACTGACCGAGCCACCCAGGCACCCCTGGTTTTTACTTTATAAAATCATTCAAGAAATGTTAAGCATCTCAAGATTATTTAAGCTTTCCATGCCTCCATTTCCTTCCTGGTCTCATTTTCCATATTGATTAATGGGGTTAAAAAATAAAAACTATCTGGTAGTGTTACTGTGAGGATTAAATGTACATTTCAGTGTCTAGAACAATGTAAATTGCCTTAGGGGCGCCTGGGGGCTCAGTCAGTTACGTATCTGACTTTAGCTCAGGTTGTAGTCTCGCAGTTCATGATTTCAAGCCCCACGTCGGGCTCTGTGCTGACAGCTCAGGGCCTGGAGCCTGCTTCCGATTCTGTGTCTCCCTCTCTGCCCCTCCCCTGCTCGTGCTCTGTCTCCCTCAAAAAGAAATAAACATTAAAATAAAAAAAAGAACATAAATTGTCTTAAACAGGCTTGACAGATAGTAAGTTCATGTTGATCATTATTAGATTTTTATATCTTTCTTGAGGTCAGGATACACATCTGATATCTCCATATCTCTCCTTCCTCATAGTGCTTAATTAATCCACTGCTCTAAGCAGACTAAGCACTCACCAAACGTCCACGGATTGGCTGACTCCAGCAATCCCACTTCTGGCCCTGGTCTGGATTTGGTAGCCAGTCTCCAAGGCCTCCCATGAACGGTCAACGAGGTGCCTTCCGGTTTAGAACGCACTGACTGCTTCGGGTGCAAATTTCTGACCTGACGTCCTGCCCTGAAATAAGACATCATCAGATAGTGCCCTCTCCGGCCCTGATCCCGAGCACCATCCGAAACCGTTTTCCCCTGGTGGTCTTTGCAAAGCAGTTGGGTTCTGGCTTTTCCAAATCTCAGCGCAGCCAGAAAAGTGGGCTCCCACGTGGAAATTAAGTGATGGGGCATCATGATTACTTGCCTCTTCCTGCCAGTCTCTGTCTGGCTTTTTGTTTCCAGGAAAAACTGCCTTCCACGTTAGAGACAGAGAATGCCAGAGACTCACTTTCCGGGCTTCCCCTGGGTGTGGGTCATGTGACCCAATTGCGGCCAATGGGGCCAGGGATGTCTTCTGAGGGATTCTGGGACAAATTTCCTCCCTTCCTTTCAGAAAATACTTGCTACTTGGAACTGAGGCAACCTTGGAAAGATCCCGATGGAATACCAAAGAACCACAAAAAAGATGAGGTTGAATGGGGAAATAATGAATACATGAGTCACCACTGCTTTGATGTTATTTAACTTCTGAATGAACCGCATTTGGAAACTCCTGCTTCCAGATCTCTTATTTTATGAGATTTATTAGTAAACCCCTGTTGTGTAAGTCAGTTTTACTTGGGTATTTAGTTTCCGCCCCTGACAATATTCTAGCTGACACAAATGAGTTCTTTGATGGCCCTAATAAGAATTAGTCTTTAATTAGGCCTAATCCTGTGTTCTCTTTTCAAGACCCCTGCTGCTGAAAGGTCACAGTAATCTGTCACTTCTAGAATTTTTCTGGCACTTCCCCAGAGGCAGTGTACTTTGATGGTTATGAGCATAAATGCAGGGGTCAGATGTGGGCAAGTGTGACTTTCAGCAAATGACTTAAACTCTCTGTGTCTCGTTTGCTTTCTCTTCCAACGGGGGATGATGATAACACACCTGCCTGATGGTTTCGTGTTAAATGAATCAACACACAAAAAGCATTTGGAACAATGCCTAGCACATAATAAAAACTGTAGATGAGAACAGTTTCATGTATTTACCTGCAGCAGGCTCCAGGCTCTGAACTGTCAGCCCAGAGCCCGATGTGGGGCTTGAACTCACGAACCATGAGCTCATGCCATGACCCGAAGTTGGAGGCTTAACCGAGGGATAGCTTCATCACTTCTTAGTGCGCCACGAGCGTTTCACCTGTTTTCTCAGCACCTTGGTTTCTTCATTTGGAAAAGAAGGCTACTGTCCTTGTTTGGCTTCCCCCCTTAAAGGCCCTGAGAAAGTGCAAGTTGTGTAATTGGGAGGTGGTTCAAGGGAACTCCAATAAGGGAATGGAGAAGTGAGCACGGGAGGGAAGGAAAGGCAGGGAAACCGGTAAAGTGTACGTGATCAAGCCACTTCCACTGTGGGTGACAGGAGCTTCATCCCACGGGTATTTCTTGGTGACCACCATGTACTTCAGAGGTGTGCCCATGGGCGATGAGCCTAATGGGCTATTTAAACACCATTTCTCTTCCGGGCACCTGGGTAGCTCAGTCCATTGAGCATCTGACTTCGGGTCATGATCTCGCGGTTCATGAGTTCGAGTCTTGTGTCTGGCTCTGTGCTGACAGCTCAGAGCCTCAAGCCTGCTTTGGATTCTGTGTCTCCCTCTCTCTCTGCTCCTCTCCCGCTCACGCTCTGTCTCTGTCTCTCTCCCCAAAATAAATAAAATAATGGAAACACCATTTCTCTTCAGGCACGTTGAGGGCTGCTGGGTGGCCATCCATGTATGCGTTCTCAGGGAATTCTGGTCTACCGCTCTGGGTGGGCCAGCCTTCAGAGAATATTGGCAAGAAATAAAAGTCAGGCAGCACAGACCACAGTGGAAAGGGCTGAAGGGGGCGTTCTCTCCAGGCTGAAGTGATAAATTCAACTCAGTAAATATGTTTTCTGTGGGGGCTGGGGAGGTAGAGGAAGGTCTTTTGTAAAATTTTCCTAGCTAAGCAACAAGACACAAAGATGAGTAAGAAAAGGTCCCAGACTCCAAGTGACTCACAATCCAGTGGCAGAGATAGACATGTGAACAAATCTTATGGTAACAATTTTTACAGTGTGACACACGTAAAATTGGACATATGTTTACTTTTGCCTGCCAGACTGGTAAACGGCGAGGCTGTGAGAAAACAGACCATCTCGTGTGTGGATGCCACGAGGGGCGATTTGGCGTTGTTTTTCAAAAATACAGATGTGTTTACCTTTTAAGCCAGCAATCCAGTGTCTGAGGATTTAGCCGATAGATCTTCCTGCCCACGAACAAAATGATGAAGGTACAGGGTTAAGCTCTGCAGCGTTATTATAAGAGCAAAGGTGAAATAATCCAAGGGTCCTCCAATAATGACTGTTTGAACAGGGGCACCTGGGTGGCCCAGTCGGTTAAGCGTCCGACTCCTGACTTCAGCTTGGGTCATGATCTCACGCTTCGTGAGTTTGAGCCCGGTGTTGGGCTCTGCGCTGACAGCACGGAGCCTGCTTGGGATTTTGTCTCCTTCTCTTTCTTCCTCTCTCTAGCTTGCTCTCTCTCTCTCTCTCTCTCTCTCTGAAAATAAATTAAAAATAAACTTAAAAAAGACTGGCTGAACACACTTTGGCACATCTGCACAATGGAGTACTAAGTCGCTGTATAAAAGAATGAGGATGCTTTGCCCAGATGAGACTGAGGATTTCGGGGCTGATGGAGGGAAAGACATGACCATGAAATGACAGTAAATGGTATCTAACGCTTGGACAAGTTGTATAAGAGGGGAAGTCCCTGAGAGCTTCCAGAGGTAGAAGGGAAGGAGGGCGAGGAAGCTCCCAGAAGAGGGGAAGTGGAGAAAGGGCTCCTGTGTCTGGGTGTCGCTGTACAGCAGCAAGGTGTGAGGTCTCTGGGTCAGAGACCTCCGATGGGCAGCAGCATCTTGGGGCCTCAGGTGTCCCCACGGTTTACCTTACCTACGGCTAGCATGTGCTGGGTACAGCCTCTCCAGGTATGTGAAGCAGGCAGGCTCTTAATGCCTAAAAATACGCTTTTTTTGTGGGGGGAGTTACATTGAAAGAAACTGCTGTGTAGGAAGTTGAGTTTGCCACCGGTGGGCTTTGAGCTGACGAGCCCAGCCTTCCGTGGAGAAGTGACAGCACACGGGCCAATAGGGAGAAGCCACCTTTCACCCACGTATGTAACAGCATAAGATATGTCCGCTCTTACGTGAGAGTGAGAGGGAAATGAGAACATGTATTTGTGTCTCTGAGTGTTTCCACTAGGAAACAGTGGAAGTACTTGTGTGTATCCACGAGTCTACGAAAAGGAGTGAGACGGCGGAATGGACCGGGGCAGACCAACCCGTGGTTGAAGACACCTCGATAGAGATGTTTTTGAGACCATTTTGAGTTGTGACCCACACAAAGGTCTTACTTAAAAAATAAGTGAACACTTCGGTTTCCCCAAGTTCACGGAAGTCAGGTGGTTAATGCTATGAACGGGATGGGAGATGATGGTTTTAGTGCAATCCTGCCATTCACGTGTTTATTATTTACTGTCCATCTTGTTCTGAACTTTTTGCTCTGGCACGTAGTAGGCACGTGATGGATCTTTTTTTTTTGGAATTAATGAATAAGCAATGCAGAATTTGAGAAGCTAGTTTTCAAGTTCAAAGACAATCTCTGAGGGCATGCTATGAATTGTGAGCTGGTATTCAAAGAAAAGCATTGTTTTTGTGATTCTCTACAGACCCTACAGAGTCCAACAAAAGCACCTTGAATTTAGCAGGCTCTTTAGTGAACAAACAAATGAATGATTTAATTGAAAAAATAATTTCAAGGAGTGCCTGGGTGGCTGTCAGTTAAGCGTCTGACTTCGGCTCAGGTCATGATCTCACGGTTCGTGGGTTCGAGGCCCGTGTCGGGCTCTGTGCTGACAGTTAACTCAGAACCTGGAGCCTGTTTCGGATTCTGTGACTCCCTCTCTCTCTGACCCTCCCCTGCTCACGCTGTCTCTCTCTTGCTCGCTCAGAAATAAATAAAACACTTAAAAATTAAAAAAAAAAGAAAAAATAATTTCAAGAATAGTGTCTACTCTGATGGTACTTTTCCACCTCGGAAACCTAAATTTCATTTTTAAAAAAGTACCTTTTGGGGCACCTGGGTGGCTCAGTTGGTTAAGCATCCAATTCTTGGTTTCGGCTCAGGTCGTGATCTCAGAGTTCGTGAGTTGGAGCCCTGGTAGGGCTCTGCGCTGACAGCGTGGAGCCTGCTTGGGATTCTCCCTCTCCTTCTCTGCCCCTCCCCCACTCCCTCTCTCTCTCCCCCTCTCTCTCTCGAGAAATAAAAAAATAAACTGTAAAAATAAAAACATCCCTTCTTCCCCAATTATTACTTCATTCCACAAATGCAAGTTCAACACATACTATGTAAATGCACGTGATTAAAACTCAATATCTTATCACACATCGGATTTTCATTTTGTTTATGGCCTAGAGAGGTATGTTGGGGCAGTCAGGTAGCAAAGCAAACAAATTCTACAGGATGGACTCTAACCTTATGAACAATTCTTGCCCAAATGCGGTGCTGAAGTTTCCTTACCAAGCTTAAGAGATGATTCAAGTCGGGGAGAAGATATTGGCAATATGCATATGCAACAAAGGTTTTGTGACCAGAATGCCTAAAGAACATTTGCAAATCAACAAAAGAGGACAAAAGCCGCAGTTTAAAGGTGGACAAAACGTGCTTTACAAAACAAGATATCCAAAGGGATCGCGAGCAAGTGAAAAGTTGCTCAACATATAATAACCATATAACTAACCCACATATTATATATAATATCTATAAAATTATATTTATTAAATATACATACATAGATAATTATATGTATCCCAGAGTAACACAGAACTAAGAATCAGTTGTTAGGAAAATGTAAGTCGAAACCACAAGGCGTTACCGCTACACACGTGAGAATGGGTAAAAGTCACAAGTCTGACAAGGTCAAGTGTTGGTGAGACTGGAGAACAAGTGGACGTCATACGTTGTCGGTGGGAACGTAACACAGTACAGCCCTGGTGGAAAACAGTGCTGCAGCTTTTCTGGTAAATGTTTCTTTATTTTGAGAGAAGTAACCAGCTATTGAGCCAACTATTTCACTCCTAGGTATTATCCAAAAAAACCCCAAAAAACACGGGGCACCTGGGTAGCTCAGTCAGTTGGGCGCTGGACTTTGGCTCAGGTCGTGATCTCACGGTTTGTGAGTTCAAGCCCCGCGTCGGGCTTTGTGCTGACAGCTCAGAGCCTGGAGCCTGCTTCGGATTCTGTCTCCCTCTCTCTCTGTCCTTGTGCTCACACTTTGTGTGTGTGTGTCTCTCTTAAAAATAAACATTAATTTAAAAAAACCAAAAAACCAAAAAGACAAATGGTCACAAAAAATTCGTGTATGAAAGCTACAGGGGCCCAGTTCCACTGTCTCTCTCTTGTTCAGGCTCTTCATAGGCGCCTGTTTCCTACCTATGTCAACAATACTTCTACGTACTTGGGTGTCTATGTCGCAGTTGGCTTATGAATTTATCTAAAGCATGCAACGTAATCTATATTAGATACTGGGGCTACCAGGCAATTCCTTTTTAAAAATCTCCAGAGCTTAACTCATGGCCTGATGTATACAGCAGTCACTCAATAAAAGCTGAATTGACGAATCGCCTTCATTTCAAACCTGTCGTTAGGAAAGCAAGCCAGCGCCATGTTTCTATATTCTGGTAACAGTGCACGTAGGGCTCTCTCGGGTTTCTCTGTACGGGAAGGGAGCATTTGAACTGAACTACATACACCTAAATCCCTGTGGGCAAGAGACAGAAATCAGAGCTTGAAAATGATTAATGGTGTTGGATTCGATAGCGTCGCTTAACTGTAAACAAGATGGGGTACCGTACGCCCTATCACACAGCTACTTAACCAAGCAGGATCAGTCTTTCTCATGGGCAACCGTTCTTAGCAGGCTGCAAAAAATTTGATGGAAAGCCCTGAAGGGTCAGATGTGTGGTGCCTGTGAGACAGGGAAACTGAAGGGACCCCATGAAAAAAACTGCTGTTTCGCTCCTTTTCCTGCTTCAATTCTTGCTAAGACCTGCACCTGTGCTTTACACGTGTCTCATAGTTCAGGTAATGCACGTCCTCCTTGTAAAGTCAAGGAGTCCATGATTTCTTTGGAAGCTCCCAGCACAATAGATAACATCTAAGGAGTGACCAGGCAGGGTTGTTATGAACAGGTTTCCAGACCCCCCGGCTCTGGTGCATAAGTGACTTGTGGATGACAACTGAGTACCCAAGCAAAAATGAGACTCTCTCCCCTCTCCTTTCTTTCTTTCTTCTTCTTCTTTTTTTAATGTTTGTTTATTTTTGAGAGAGAGAGAGCGAGAGAGAGCGAGAGCATGTTCAAGGCAGAGGAGGGGCAGGGAGAGGGAGACAGAGTTTGACAGCACCCAGCCCGATGTGAGGCTCGAACTCACAAACCACAAGGCCATGATCTAAGCTGAAGTCAGATGCTTAACCGACTGAGCCGCTCAGGTGCCCCTCTGTCCTTCCATTTCTGAGTCTCCCAGATACTCCATCTCTCTTTTCCTCTCGCCGTGCATTTGATTTCTACCCTGTGTGAAGCCAAGGACCTTCTTGGCTTGTCCTGCGGGCCACCCTTTGGCTCCTGAGGCCCGGCCAGCCTGCATCACCCGGATATCAAAACCAAGTAAATTAACTAGTGAACACGTAATGTTTTTTTTTTTCCTCCAGGATCATCTATTTGCTGGCTTGAAGAGGGGGTGGGAGGGATGGCAAAAGATAGAGAAATTAAGAAGAAGAAAACGCCGTGGAATGCATCAATGATATGTTTCCCTGAAGATCTCCGTGGCATCTCTGAATTATTTTATTCCATCTCCCCAGTGACTACAGAATTTCTGAAATAATGCTGGAGTACAATTGATGCTGTTCACTCCATCCTCTTTGCTCTTCAAAGACTCGGCAGTGTACCAAGAACAAAAAAGTAACATCCCTCTCGTACCTCCAGGGATATAGGACGATCCTAACAGGGCATTTCCATTCCTACATTCAAGGATACTTTAATAATGGAAAGGATGTAAGTAGCTAACCTTGGCGCATTTAAAGCCTAAGTGTGACATATTCACATTAAAAAAAAATTTTTTTTAAATGTTTATTCAGTTTTGAGAGACAGAGACAGAGCATGAGCAGGGGAGGGGCAGAGAGAGAGGTAGAGACAGCATCCGAAGCAGGCTCCAGGCTCCGAGCTGTCAGCACAGAGCCCGAAGCGGGGCTCGGCCCCACGAACCGTGACATCATGAGCTGAGCTGAAGTCAGGAGCTTAACCAACTGAACCACCCAGGCGCCCCGACATATTCACATTTTTAAAAATAGTTTTTTAAATTAATTTATCTATTTTGAGAGAGAGAGTGGGTGGGAGGGGCAGAGAGAGAGAGAGAGAGAGGGAGAGAGAATCCCATGCAGGCTGCATTGCATGTCAGCATGGAGCCAGATGTGGGGCTCAAACTCAGGAACCGTGAGATCATGACCTGAATTCAGATCAAGAGTCAGATGCTTCACTGACTAAGCCACCCAGGCGCCCTGACATATTCATGTTTGAACAATCATTTTAAAATCCCAGCATCTTTTTACCGGAGAGATGTTTTTCCTCCTTCCCTTCTAGGCTCTTTGGTCAGTGTAAGAATTAAATTGATAGAAGACAGATTAGCAGCAGGAAAACAGAAGTTTAATAACCTGTATGCCTCCCGTATCCAGGGAAGAGACATAGGAAGACTGAGTAACTCCCTAAAGTGGTCAAAGCCACCACCTTAAATCCAATCTCCAGCTAAAGACCAAAGATGTTGGAGATGGGGAGTCACTTTCGGCAGATACTCAGCAGACCACCGTAAACAAGGGTAGTGTTGTCAGGCAGATCTAAATTCTCCATGCCTTCCCCATGCAGAAGAGTTTCTACAGATTTCCTGGTCGTCTTCTTCCTGCTCGCAAGAGGACACTCTTAAAAATGGAGATTTCCCTTCTACACGGGAATGTCCCTTACAGAAGGGGAACTTTCTTTTCAGAACTTCTCTTTTGTGTCTGTAGTTTCTTAAAGACTGCCAGCCAGCTTGCCAACGATCGTACGCCCAAGTAGCACATCTTGGGGCAGTAACATTTGCTCCCCCTCACCACCGAGGTAATTCTTTTTCCACAATAAATAGCAGTGGATTGCTACACCCTGCTAATTTCATTCCACATCCATGCAAATTAAACCCAGAATGATTTTCTATGTATCCTTTCAATAGACGGGTTTTACATTTAATACAGGATGAAAACCCTAATGCCAAATGCTTTAAGAAAGAACATGCAATTTTGCTAAAATATTCACTAATATTGATTTTGATGAGCTTTGGATTGGCATCCTGAGTCTCTTGCTGTTTTGAAATTTTTAATACAAACACAGACCTTTCCTCTTTGAGTGTTTCCAAGAGATCGCTGCGAATTAATTAGTCTGAGTCATTTCGATAAACACAAATGTTCTTCTCTAATTTGTAAGCCAAAGAGAAGTTACTTTTTATTGCAGGTTCCAATAGATCGCCTTGGGTTTGCTAATCTCATGGCCAATAGATCGTCTTGTTTCGTGTAGTTTTAGAAATCTGGGGCTCTGAATCTGATTCTCAACCTCTGGATCCCGGGGATGTGACAGACTCTCCCCTGGTGTTCTCCAGACATGCCTGGAAGGGTGGCGGAACCGCAGAGGGCTCAAGAGGAACCCTGGCTGTGGCTTCTGTCTTCATCCCCCCTCGGACAGTCAGAATCCACAGGACAGTGAGCTAGGGGTTAGACTATGGGCTCTTCTGAACCTCTGAATATTGTGCCTCCGTTTCTGAGTCTTCCTCTGCACGCTGTGAAAACAATGCCACTCACCACTCTGGATGAAAGCACAGAATGGGTTGAATGCTTGAAATCTGCCAAGAGAGTAGACCGTAAGTGTTCTCACCATTCACACAAGATGGTCGCTAAGCGAGCCGATGGATGTGTTAGCCTAAGTTGACTGTGGTAACCACTTCACAACGCACGTGTATACTGAATCATCATTGTGGACCTTTGGAAAGAACCACATTATACAACGTAAATGTATACAACATTTATTTGTCACTCATACCCCGATAAAGCTGGGGAAAAAATTATAAAGGCAAAGGTCGCAACTCAACTGGCATCAACAGGTTTGGGTGAGGTAAGCATTCGGCCCAACTGGTGAGGGGACGTGTTCGAGGGTGAGAGCATGCCCCACCAGTGTGCGCAAGAGGGCATGGAGGTTGGGTCATCTCTGGAGTCGGTTAGGCAACGTGCCTTATGAGAGCAAGACCAGCTTTGGGGTCGGTTGTGAAGAAATTTGCTCAGATGATTTTTTTCCCCTCCCACCTCCACTTGGATGGTCTTGAAGATCCCACTCTCCCAACTCGCAGACACTCAACGGGTCTCAGGTTCTGTCAGTGACCCAGGGCCTTCCACCGAGCCGCTGCACCCAAGGCTTGCAGACCCCATCCCAGGGGACTGGATAGGAGGACCTGAGATTATGGATTTTTTTAAAAAAAATGATGCAAGAATATAAGTGAAGAAGTATGAGTGCCTAGAATAGATTTCCTTGAAATGTACTGGCTTCTACTCAGTTGTCACTGGTTAGTCCCTAACTACGGAGCCAAGCCCCTCAGTGAGGAAGAGTTACAGCAAGAGAAGAATGAAACCCACCTTGCCTTGGGAAGCTTAGGCTCTAAGCTGATTTGAAATGCATGTGTGGTAGCTCATTCGCCTTTCCGAGGAAGAACAAATGAGGACGCACACATTAGGAAGCGCGCAAGAGAGAACGTAGCCATTTTTAAGTGCCCTTCGCTACCAACCAGCCCTTGATGGGTAGCACATTTCTAGAATTTTCTTCTTAGGGCTGTCCTGTTATACCTTCAAGGTCCAGGAGAGCCAAGAAAGTCCCAGTTTCTTCTTCAAGAAGTGAGTCCTTGTACGTTGAGTACCAAGGGCTTGCCAGCAGCGTGTGATCAGGCACACGTTTGCATAGATCGCTACCGTGTGTGCTTAATTCTTTTAATCCTGCCTCCTTGGCTAGAATACTCCTTTCGAATTGCAGGACCTTTCCTTTTCCTATTTAGAGCGCACACAGCTCTAGATGTGTATCCCTACTGGGTGTGTACTAGCCAGTACATTATGTAACGTTACGACGACTGACCGATGACGGCCGTCACAGGCAAATGCTTGGCTGGTGGCTTTTGTCTCCACATCCCGATATTCACAGTACATTTGCTCCAAGGCCTGCTAAGTTCTCGGCCACGGTGCGGTGGCCCTCGAGCACAACAGAAAGCCCTCTAACTGGTGAACTTTGTCCTAAGTGACTCTTGACCCCCTGGCACCTGTCAAAAGAGGCCCAGGGGCCGTCCCCTGCCCTTTCCTTCCGTTCCTTAAGAGCCTTCCCAGCAAAGACTGTGCTGTCTCTCCCGGACCCTGTGTACTGCTGCCCTTCTGCTTTAGGAATACAGTGCTGCCTTTCAGGCGGCTCATTAGAAGGGAACAGGAAATCGGGCAATTGAAGATGATTTCTAATCACGTTCTAAAAATAACGCATCGCTGAAGCCGTCTTTGAAGCCTGGCCTTTTTAAAATGCACACGCATCCTTTGTCAGACGGCTGTGGGTCGTGATGAGTAAGGTGCTCCGGGCACAGCGACAGGCGGGGCCCCATCCCGCAGACAGCGGCGCGGCGCTGGGGGGCTCGCGTTAGTGCCTGTCTCGGCGGATCCCATCTCCCCGGTTTCCTCTTCCCACAGACTTCCTCTCCCATTTCCATCTGCCCTGCCTGCTGTCAGACAGCTCTTCTGGAGTCCGGGTGCGGGGGTGGGCGCCGGGGATGAGCCCCCTCTGCTCCCCAGAGCCTGCTGTGTTCTCCGCCAGGCTTTAAAAATGCACATTCGTCTTTTGTTTGTTTGTTTTTCTTTCCTGTTCTTTTATTTACAAAGGTGGCAAGTTCAGGTCCAGTCAAGGAACACTCTGTTCCCGGAGAACGGATGTTTGTTTCTGCTCTCCGCAGGTGGAAGGGGAGGAATAAAGTGAGAAAGCGGACTGCAGCCCAAGCAGGTGCTCCTGGGCTCAGGGATGGAGTTGGAAAGGCCGGTACTCGGAGGCAGTACTCAACTTCAAATTACCGGGTCGAGGAGTTTGGGATAGCTCTACCCAAAATGTGCCACTTTGGCATATAGGCTATTAAAAAAATTTTTTTTAATGTTTACTTGTTTCGGAGAGAGAGAGAGAGAGAGAGAGAGAATGAATGGGGAGGGGCAGAGAGAGAGGGAGACACAGAATCCAAAGCAGGCTCTAGGCACTGAGCTGTCAGCACAGAGCCCAACATGGGGCTCGAACTCACGAGTCTTGAGGTCATGACCTGAGCTGAGGTTAGACGCTAAGCCGACTGAGCCCCCCAGGCACTCTGGCATGCAGACTATTTTGAGCTGAAGGGATGGAGATCCTGTGAGCTCAAGACAAACTTGCCCCTCCCTTAACTACCTAGAAAAATCTAAAAGGGAGATCTTTCCCGGAATAAGGGTTCTTAGCAAAGATCAATTTTATCTGGGTGATGCATGTGTATGGCAGGGCAAATGCCTAATCACCACACCTCTTCCCTTCTTATCGCCCCGCGAAGGGCATTCCTTTCCGCTGAAGGCCCTGCTCCGTAATTCAGGATGACAGACAGACCTCGTTGCGCCTGACCGTCTTTGGAATTTCCGTGTCCGTATGAACTCCCCACATGTACAAAACTAAATTTGATTTTCTCCTATTAACCTGCCTCAGGTCAGTTTGATCCCTAGTCCGGCCACAAGGACCTTGACGGGGGCAGGAAACTCTCGCTTCCCAACAGAACAGCACAGATAGATATGGCCGGATTCCTGGGACAGAGACCGTCAGGGACAGCAGTCGTGGCAGAGGCTTCTGGGCACTAAGGTTGATTTGTGCGCTGACCGACCCCGGGGAAACGATCTAACCAAAAGAATCTGTCTCCCTGTGGATCCCCAGGAGGAGAAGGAGAGCCTCCGCCCCGGCCTTGGGAACGTGCGCCTCGTGTAGGGCCCACGGGCCCACTTGGGGGTCATTGGCAAGCCCCATCCTCAGCCCCTGTGTGTGTGGGGCCCCCCTCTTCAGGGCCCAGGGCCGTACAATAAAAGAAAGGTGCCATCTGGGCAAGCGAGGACTATTTCTAGTTTTGGCAAGCCCTGGAATGGTGGTGTAGGGGTGGAGACTTCTTACGGAGCAGAAAGTTATGGCCAGGTCGCGCGCCGTCCGAGACCAGGGACCCACCGTGCCAGGTGGGTGCGGCTGTCCCTACGAGAAAGCCAGTGGGAACAGACACAGTTGCTTTATGGAAGGACTTTCATGCCCGAGAGAAGTTTCCATGGTCTGGAAACAAGTCACAGGCTTCTTTAGAGCAGCTCAGGGGAGCAGAGCTCCGCCTCTTCTGCGTGGTACCATATTATTTCTTTAAAAACATTTTTAAAAAGTTTCTTAATGTTTTATTTATTTTTGAGAGAGAGAGATACACACAGAGTATGAGTGGGGGAGGGGCAGGAAGAGAGACACACAGAATCGGAAGCAGGCTCCAGGCTCCGAGCTGTCAGCACAGAGCTCGACGCAGGGCTCGAACCCACAAACCGTGAGATCATGACCTGAGCCAAAGTCGGACACTCAACTGACTGAGCCACCCAGGTGCCCCCAATATTACTTGCTTTTAACTTTTGCTGCATCAGATTCCTCCTGGACCCTCAACTTGTCGTCTAAATATACCACTGAAACATGGTTCCTCTCAGGCGGCCAGGAGTAATAAAAAAAAAAAAAAAACCCAAAAAACGTAGAGTAGAAGAAAAGAAAAAAAGCAAACCTAACAATTATGAACTATTCTCTTTAAAAAAATTTATGCACAGCACCAATTATTCTTCAATTCTTCAGTAATAGTTTGATACTTATTTTTTAAAAACTCGGTCATCATCTGGGATACCTTCTTCACTTTCTAGGACAGATTTGTGAAGCAGAAGTCAGACATGTCAAGGAAACACGATCACAAACGTGGGTCCAGTAAAAGTACCAAGATCATTCCAAAGAATTTCTGTAGCACAAGCACTTTCTAGATGGACAAGCCTTGTGTGTGTCTGTGTTCTTGGAAGGAAACAATTATCGGACATCTTGGGAGTTTGAAGACGGCTCTGAGTAACTATTTTTGACAGAATTTGCTTGAGGCAACGCCATACAGTTGAGGAGGAACCCTGTGAATTATTATTATTGCTATTATTTTAGAACACTCTGAATGATTGAACTGCTCCTTCCCTGCACGCAGAACTTTCTCGTGTGAAGCAGTTTAACATGGGGTCCCTGCATAAATAATGGCAAATAAAGATAAAGCATTGAGCAGAGGCCATTTTTAAGAAGGCGTATTCTAGGAGCCTGCGTGCTGGGGTTTCGGGTTAATCGAATCTATTAACTTCTGCTGTACAGGAGAAGCTGACGTTCATGGCAACATTACCGGAAATGATCCCGCCCACAGGAATCTGATGAATGCTAGCTTCGCACGCACCGTAATGTGTGGTGGGAGTAAGGGAAGGTGGAGAGGCAATAGCCACCGGGGAGGGGAAGCGATCTGTCATTCAGTGTGTCTGCCTTTCCCATTCCGCATGTTTATTTCACGTGGACAGAGCCATAGGGCGGCCCCACTGTGCCTGTGGCCTGCCAGGGGCTGGGGGTGACCGTGGGCAGCTGGGACTCTGGTTTGTGGCAAGAACAGGGAGATGATGCGTTTGGAGTTCCACCTGTTTGGCGACGGCTTCTCTGCTGGCCGAGTGGCCCATCCCCGCCTGCCTACAGGCTGCATGGGGCTCCTGTCACTGGACACCTCGCCCCGAGCAGAGCAGCCAAGACTGATCTTAGTCTTCACTGAAAAGGGAGTCGATTCCGTTGAATTTCCCACCTGCTCACCCCAGATCGCCCCTCTGCTTCAGGGCTCCAGACGTCACCGGCTACTTCTAGTAGACTAATCATCGCACAGAATCCACTCTCCTTAAACGGTTATGACAGGGCTAACAACCTCCAAGCTAGTGACCTGCAAACCGTTTTCTGGGCGCCCTGGCATGCATAGTAGCCAACCTGGGCCTCCAGCCCCTGGCAGCTCTCCTCCCTACCCCCTCTGGGCTGTGACAACCAAAAAAGCCTCCAGACATAGTAAAATGTCTCTGTGGGGTGAAGTTCCAGATTCAGCAAATGAAAATATGGGCTGCGCGGTCCGCCCCTTGAATTTCTGATAAACAATGAATGATTTTCCAGTATATGTAGGTCTTGTGCAAAACTTGGGACTGTAGGGGAGGACACCTTTTTATTTCTTCCCTTCCAGGTTCTTGGGCTAGTCTCATCATTAAAGTGACACAAGATGTAGTGGGTAGTCGCACACAGAGTCGGGACACCGAGGCTTTTCTTCCCAGGGAGCGGCGTGCTGGGACCCGAAAGGCTGAGGTCCAAGCCCAGCAGGGGCGGAGTTGCCTTTTGTACAATTTTTGCTCCTTTGTCTCCCATATATGAACCTTCAGTCTGAATGGGCAGTCTATGTGACAGCGTCGTCGCCGTGAATGTTGCCCATGCACGCACACAGCCAGGCTGCTTCCCTTGTCTTGAGGTTTTTATCACATTCCTTAGGGAGGGGCTCTACCGCATAGACAGATCCACAGGAGAAAACCACGCTTAACCCCATATGTGTGGGGGCTCATAAAAACATGCGACTTAAAGAAGTGACCAAAGCAGGCGGCCCTTATGGCGTTTCGACAAAGGAACGATTTGTGAAGAACTGACAACAGAAAGGGGTTTGGGCTTCGTAAACTAGTGAAGAAGTAACAAGGTTTGTTTATACAGCCTTCTTGGCCGTCAGTTCCCTACCTCTGCCTTCCGCCCTCCTGGCCCAGGGAGGGTACCTTCCTCATGGGATTTATTCTTGCTCTCAGGGGGACAAAGGACGGTCAACGTGTCCTCCCTGAGCTGTTTTGTAAATAACGCTAATTTGAAATAATCGAATATGCGAAAGTAGCATATCTGGGGGTGGCATATTTTGCTCCTCCTCAGGACGGACATACGTATACTGGAAAATTATTTGCCACTTATTTGGAATTCAAATTTAAGCGGGCACCTGTATTTTACTTAGCAGCCTTCTTGGGGGACACGCTTGAGAGCTGCTAGGTTTATAGATTTCCGCTTCAAGAGAGCAAAGGAATCAACCTTGAACTGGAAAACTGCTGCTTTGGCAGAAGGGAGGGTGAACATATACATGACTAACAAGCAACAGGAAAAGATGCTTGGTGTCACTGGCCATTAGGGAAATACGAGGCAAAAGCACAATGAGATACCATGTCGCGCCCACCTGGATGGCTAGAATCAAACAAAGATGATACGAAGTGTGGAGACGGGGGCGGAGCTCTTTGGAGCGTTGTCTCCAATCAAATTCTGCTCTTGGTCCTGTAACAGATACTTCTCTGGGCCGATGCACTGATAAGCGTTTACCTTTTTGGCACGGAGGGAAGACTACCGTGAGAACAAAACAGCAACTAATATTTTTTGAATTCTCTACGGCACCTTCTCATTACACTGTCAGGTTTTCCTGGTTTCCGGCCAGCACGCATGTCACGAAAAGACGGGTTTATCTAAGACAAAAATCTGACCATGTGACCCTACCCCACATCGAACTCCAACTCCAACTCCCAGTTCTCGTGTTAATAACAGCTTTAGCAGGATGCGATTCCCACACGCAACTTTCGCCCATATAATGTGTACAGTTCAATGTACTTTAGTAAATCCGCAGCGTTGCATGACCATCACCGCAATCGATTTTAGAATATTTTCACCACCTTCAAAAGAAACCCAGTACTTATTAGCAGTTCCTTCCACTTCCCCCCCGACCCAGTCTGCTCGATCCCCTGGCAACGAACATGTGACCTTTGGGGACTGGCTTCCTTCACTTAGTGTAATGTTTTCAAGGTTCAGTCATGTAGTAGCATATATCAGTACTTCGTTCCTTTTTGTGGCTGAATAATATTCCAATATATGGATGCATCATACGCTGGTTAGCTCTTCACCGGTTGATGAATATTTTGGCTATTATGCCAACTAGAAATATCAAGAATGATGTGACAGTTACCCACATATGGGCCTCCGTTTCTGCATACGAGACACCCAGCACAGAGCCTAGCTCCAAATACCAGCTGAGATAGGAGCCAAGACCTGGCGTCACCCTGGGTGGGAATTCTCCATGCCTGTCACGGAGGGGCTCGACCTTCCGTGAAAGGCAATCCTAAATTAGTGAGGTCCAATCTAAGCCATTTTTCATACGCTTTAAATTGAAGTGGATTGAAATACAGGTGAACACTTTTTGAGAATTTTACTGTGCCCGTGCTCAGCGCAGGGGGTCCCCTGGGAAGTTTAAGGGCTGGTTGGAGGTACTACACTAATAGACTTGTGTTTATTCCTTTTAATTGTTTTTTCAGTGTTTATTCATTCTTGAGAGATGGAGCATGAGTGGGGGAGGGGCAGAGAGAGAGGGAGACACAGAATCGGAAGACAGGCTCCAGGCTCTGAGCTGTCAGCACACAGCCTCGACGCGGGGCTTGAACCACAAACCGTGAGATCATGACCTGAGCTGAAGCCGGACGCTTAACCGACTGAGCCACCCAGGTGCTCCAATAGCCTTGTGTTTGTACTGTTAAAGATCAGACCTGTGCCTGTCACACATCGGAAACATTTTCCCCCTTTATTTACATCAGTGTCAAATATATGTCCTTAACGTGATTCCCATGGTTGTTATCTGACTCGTACTAACCGGTTACCACTTACCAGCTTGATTATCTTGTCTTGAATGGCATTAGCTCAAGTGGAAATGCACATTATGAAAACCCCTGCTTTAGAGCCAAAGCATAAAAAATGCTAACTCTAGGGGTGTCTGGGTGGCTCAGTCTGTTAAGCCTCCGACTTCGGCTCAGGTCATGATCTCGCAGTTCAGGAGTTTGAGCCCTGCATCAGGCTTTCCCCTGTCAGCTCAGAGCCTGATTCAGATCCTCTGTCCTCCTCTCTCTGCCCCTCCCTTGATTGTACTCGTGTTTGCACTCTGTCTCTCTCTCTCTCTCTCTGAAAAGTAAACATTAAAAAAACTAATTCTAAAGCTAGAGTGAATTTATGCCATTTAAAAAGCTTTAATCCACTTTCTACTTGTAAACCATCAGGAAGGCTTGTTAAAAGCAATCATCTACAAATAAGAAACATCGTTGAAATCAAGATTTCATTTGTGTGGTTTTCTCGAGGCTTCCATGTCCATCTCTGTCCAGACTGTGGGAGACCAAGGACTAGAGGCTCATTTGAAATTGCAAAACGATTCTAGTGATTCTGACTTAAATGAAGATAGGTGGAAACAGAGACAAGGAGAAGGTAAGTGATTCCAACTGTGGGTCCACATGATTCGTGAGATGGAGTCCCGCATCAGGCTCTGTGCTGACAACGTGGAGCCTGCTTCAGATTCTCTCTGTCCCTCTCCATCCCTCACCTGCTCTTCCCATCTCTTTCTCTCTCCCCCAATATAAATAAACATTAAAAAAAAACCCACAATTCTTGGGGCACCTGGGTGGCTCAGTCGGTTAAGCATCCGACTTGTGCTCAGGTCATGATCTCGTGGCTTGTGAGTTCAAGCCCTGCGTCGGGCTCTGTGCTGACAGCTCAGAGCCTGGAACCTGTTTCAGATTCTATGTCTCCCTCTCTTTCTGCCCCTCCTCTGCTCCTGCTCTCTTTCAAAAATAAATAAACATTTTAAAAAAATAAGAAAAAATTAAAACCAACAATTCTTAATAAAAACCTTGTATCATTAAGTTCCTACGATGCTCGAGGCCCTGGGTGCTCCTGGAGTAGGCAGGTAAGCCTGTGGATTATAGTCAATGTTCTCCTGGTTGGTTGTGTGGGCGCTGTTGACCTTGAAGACTAAGAGAACAGAGGTAAAAGAGGAGGCTAGCAAGTTGCCATCTATCTACATTCTAAGAACCTGAAGACTAGCTTTCAAAAATGAACCCATGAGGGGCACCTGGGTGGCTCGGTTGGTTAAGTGTCTGACTTTGGCTCAGGTCATGATCTCGCGGTTCGTGGGTTTGAGCCCCACATCGGGCTCTGTGCTGGAAGCTCAGAGCCTGGAGCCCGTTTCTGTGTCTCCCTCTCTCTCTGCCCCTCCCCTGCTCAGGTTCTGTCTCTCTCTGTCTCAAAAATAAACTATTAAAAAAAAATTAACCCGTGAAAGATTTTGAACAAGACCGTATTCTTTTGTTTGGCTATTCGCCAAACAGAAATTATAGAGGGGCAGCAATATTTGCAGTGATCTCATCAGTGGCGAGCAATTTAAGTTTTTTAGTTAGTAGCTGGTGGGGTCTATCACTGGCAGGAGAAAGGCACTCAGAGATCATCTCATCCTGCCTTGAGGCATGTGAAGTTCTGGGTCATCCAGACCCGATGTCCTTTCTCATCTGAAAGATCCCTCAGATGAAACCGCAGCTTAAATAGGTGAGCAGGAGGTTTCAAACGGGAATTTAACTCCATTTTTTTACTCGTGCTTCGTTTCTGCCTCACTCTCCAAATGATTTACCATGTTATCCACCCAACTAAGAGAGAGTCAAAGTTCAAGCTTTCTTTTGTTAAAAATGAAACTGCATGGGGCGCCTGGGCGGCTCAGTGGATTAAGCTTCCGACTTCGGCTCAGGTCATGACCTCACAGTCCGTGAGTTTGAACTCCGCATGGCGCTCCGTGCTGACAGCTGGGAGCCCGGAGCCTGCTTCAGATTCTGGGTCCCCGCTCCCTCTGCCCCTCCTTTCCTTGTGCCCTCTCTCTCTCTCTCTCAAAAATAAACAAACATTAAAAAAAAGGGTTTTTTTTTTTAAACGAAATTCCAAACTTACACGGTGTTGTGTGTCAAATGTACTCAATAAAAAAAAGAAAGAAGTTCTGTTTTACTGAAGGTAGTTTTATATCAGGCTCTCCATGCCAGTCCTTGCTATTATGTTTCTCTTAGAAAGTGATATAATAACGCAAGTATGGCTAAGCATGTATATCATAATACCCAAAATGTAACTATAACAAATGTATACTATTTAGTCATACTTAAATATATTAATATTTAATTTTAAAGTGCTTTTCAGCATACACAGAACCTCTCCATATCCATTTAATCCTCAGCAACCTTCTAAGGCGTATCCGACAACCCTAGTTACACAGATACAAAAATTCAGACTCAGGAGGGGCGCCTGGGTGGCTCAGTCAGTTGAGCGTCCGACTTTGGCTCAGGTCACGATCTCACGGTTCGTGGGTTCGAGCCCCATGTCGGGCTCTGTGCTGACAGCTAGCTCAGAGCCTGGAGCCTGTTTCAGATTCTGTGTCTCCCTCTCTCTCTGATCCTCCTGTGCTCACACTGTCTCTCTCAGAAATAAATAAAACACTAAAAAATTTTTTTTAAAAATTCAGACTCAGGAAACTTAAATAACCTCATCAAAGTCACTCGGGTACTACTAGGGATCAGCAAACTACCCTCCTCGGGGCAAATCTGGGCAATCACTTGTTTATGTACTGTTTTCAAGCTAAGAATGGTTTGTTTTTTTTAAAATGTTTTTATTTATTTCTAGGAGACAGAGAGAGACAGCATGAGCAGGGGAGGGTCAGAGAGAGAGGGAGTCACAGACTGAAACAGGCTCCAGGCTCTGAGCTGGCAGTCAGCACAGAGCCCGGCAGCGGAAAAGCCCGAACCCTGCGGGCAAGATCATGACCTAAGCGAAAGTCGGACACTCAACCGACTAAGCCACCCAGGCGCCCCAAGAATGGTTTTAACATGGTGAAATGGTGAAAAAAAAATAAAGACTCTTCAAGGACACGTGAAATTACATGAAATTCAATTTCAGTGTCCATAAAGTTTTATTGAAATACAGTCTGCCCATTTGTTTATATCTGCTTTCGCGCTACGATGGGAGTTGTTGTTGATGAGGTTTTGGGGTGATGGTGGGGTTTGGAGCTGACAGCCAAGAAAGAATTCTTGATGAGGTCTTTGGTGTAAAAAGGCGACTTTATTAAAGCACGGGGACAGGACCCGTGGGCAGGAAGAGCTGCCCTGGGGTCATGAAGAGTGACTAGGTATACACTGTGGAGTTGGGGGAGGGGAAGGCAGAGGGGAAGGCAAAGGGGAGGCCTCCGGAGGGCTTTGCTGTGCTAAGAGGACCCGCAAAATACCTGAGGCCTTGCTACTGTCAAGCTAAGGTTGTTTTCCCCTAGTAAGGCCTTAGCATTAGGACGGTAAGGGATCCTAGAGAAAGGTGCTACTCTGTATTTGCCTCAAGAATTTGTCTGTGGGTGGCTGATGATAGGGAAATTTAATTGTACCTCCCATTTCCTTCTTGCCTTTGTTCCCCACATCACTAAGGAGAGGAGGGTGAAGTTGGGGCCCCAGGAAACCTACAGACCCCTGTAAGTTTCTGGAGATTAGGCTATTGATAAGATTGCCTTTTCCGGATAGTTGCAAATGACATATCAGATAAAGAGTTAATATCCAAACTCTATAAGGAACTCACCAACCTCTGCACCTGAAAAACAAACAACCCAGTGAAGAAATGGGCAGAAGACATGAACAGACACTTCTCCAAAGAGGACATCCAGATGGCCAACAGACACATGAAACGATGCTCCGCATCACTCCTCATCAGGGAAATACAAATCAAAACCACACTGAGATACCACCTCACGCCAGTCAGAGTGGCTAAAATGAGCCAATCAGAGAACTCTAGATGCTGGCGAGGATGTGGAGAAACGGGCACCCTCCTACACTGTTGGTGGGAATGTAAACTGGTGTGGCCCCTCTGGAAAACAGTGCAGAGGTTCCTCAAAAAATTCACAATAGAACTCCCCTATGACCCAGCAATAGCACTGCTAGGAATTTACCCAAGGGACACAGGAGTGCTGATGCCTAGGGGCACATGGACCCCAACGTTCATAGCAGCACTCTCCACAATAGCCAAATCATGGAAAGAGCCTAAATGTACATCAACGGACGAATGGATCAAGAAGATGTGGCTTATCTATACAATGGAATACTACATGGCAATGAGAAAGAATGACATCTGGCCATGTGTAGCAACATGGATGGACCTGGAGGGTGTTATGCTGAGCGAAAGAAGTCAGGCAGAGAAGGACAAATATCACATGTTGGCACGTAGAGGAGGATTAGGAGAGAACTTGACGGAGGACCGTGGGGAGAGAGAAGGGGGAAATAGTGGGGAGAGGGAGGAGGCAAACCATGAGAGACTCGAATGCCAAGAACAAACTGAGGACTGATGGGGGTGGGGGAGAGGGGAGGAGGAGATGGACATGGAGGAGGGCACTTGTGGGGATGAGCACTGGGTGTTATATGGAAACCAACTTGACAATAAACTATTTGTAAAAAAAAAAAAAAAAAAAAAAGATTGCCTTTTCCCTGTAACTTACTAAGACGTTTGTAAACTGCAAGAGACTCCTGGCTTGCATGACTGTGATCTGTATCCGTTAACCATTTGTTTTCTTCCCTTTCCTTTGTTCTTGGGTAGCTGGGAGTGCCTGAGGAATATTCCACCCATCCCACCTGGGATAGCTTGTGCTTTGCCCTCAGCTTGCATCATGCTCCCTCCACGTGGTGTACAAAGCCTAAAATATTTACTGTCTGGCCCTTTACAGAAAAAGTTTACCAGCTACTGCTAGAATTCGATCTAAACTGTGCCCGTGGCCGCCTTTTACTGGGTGGGAATATGGAGAACAACAATAAAAGAAAGATCATCCACTGAAACTTGGCATTGACCTTGCCACTTTGTCAGACATGCAATCAAACCCCTAAACTGGTTTTACTAACATGGTCATGGTCTTTTGCAAACAAGAGAGCATGGGCTCAGCCGTTATTATTGTCACTCTGTGTTCCCAAATATTATCGAAACATTTTTAATTATTCAGAGCCTTAAAAAAAAATATCAATTCAGAATCATCAATATTTCAGGAAGCCTTATGGAATTTTTAATATGCCACTGCCCATCGCAACTGTTGAGACTTCCTTGAGCGTGGTATTTTCCGGGGATAATTAAGTATGCCGAGTTCAGTGATTTGGTTTTGGAAGTCTGCGCCAAGCTTAACCCTCACCCTGCCTCACCTAGTATTCCCATGGCTTTCCTGGGCTGCCCACAGGTGGTTCCCTCTGTTCCCAGAAATACTTTCCCGTTTGCTGCAGCAACGACACACAGAGCACACCCAGAAAACGCGACAGGAAAATGGTTTCGTAAAAGTGAGAGTGACCTCAAAACCAAACCTTGCAGATCATTACGGTCATTCTGCCCCCGCTTTATCCTCTGCAGAGATACCTTTGTAGTTCTGCAGGATGGAAGGTAGCTGAGCTGTGGAAAGGGACAATTTTACTGAGATGTAAAGTTCACGGAAGTGTCAAGTGTCCTCTGGAAATCAGCTGTCTTTAGTTTTGCCCAGGTCCAATTTATCGACTTTTCCTCTTAACGGATAAAGCTTTTTGTGTGTTCTCAATGAGATCTTGACCCATCTGCAAAGAGGATCTCCAAAGCTATTCTTCCGTGTTTCCTTTAGAAGCGTTATAATTTTAGCATTTGTATTTACGTTCATTCATCCCGATTTGTCTTGAACTTTCTGCATGGGATAGGAGAGTCAACGTTCTTATTTTTCAAAGTATGTACAGCTAGTTCTAGGGCCGCTGTAAAGAGGTATTAGAGTTTTTATTCCCAGTATTTTAATGAAGGAATCAAGACTTGAGGCAGCTCTTTCTGCTCACAGGTCCTGTGCTCTAATAAAACCACCTTTTTGCACTGGAGAAAAAGAAAAGAAAAGACAGAATCCCAAGACTTGAAAAAGCCAAGCATTTGGCTCCCAGTCACACGACTGTCGAGGTGACCCCAAAATCCATGTTCTTTTTCTTTCATCACAGCACTTTCTGTATCATCACCCATTCCTCTGGCGCCGCCCTCTTCTCCTAAGCTGACACGGACGGACAGCCTATCCCTCCACTGTGTCACTGGCCCTTTGCTCTCTCACACGTGGCCTCCCCAACTCCGATCATCCATGCCCTGATGTGGCCACGATGAGCTTTCCAAATTTGCAGCGTATTAAATGCAGCACAGTGAAAAAAAAAGAAGAAAAAACAGACCACTGACGACACAGTGTCAGTGAAGAAAATGAACATCTTGATGTGAGAGATGAGGTTGACAGACAGTAATTAGACATTAAACATTTTCCATGGAGACCCTGTTAACGCAAATAGCTGCCTGGGACAAAAGACGCAGGGCCGGAGGATGAACGGCGAGGGTGGAATTTTGAGGATTTTCAGATCCCAGGAGGGGGCCTGCGGATGTCTGTGCCAACCCTACTTTGGGACCCCTGCCTTAGAAGTCAAACATGTGGGGGGCACCTGGTTGGCTCCATCGGTTGAGCGTCTGACTTCTGATTTTGGCCCCGGTCATGATCTCACGGTTCGAGTGGGGCTGTGCGGGGACAGTGCGGAGCCTACTTGGGATTCTCTCTCCCCCTCTCTCTGCACCTCCCCTGCTTGCATGTACTCTCTCTTCTTCAAATAAATACACATTAAAAAATAAATAAATAAAAGTCACACATATCACATAAGCAGACCATGTAGTACCAATGGAATCATCAAGAGAAACGCAACTGCGGACCTTGAAATTGTCTGGTAGCACATGGTGTCAAGGTGGTTGACCAGATAACTCAGAATATGCGTGTTCTTCTATTTTTAGGAGCAACTTGGAAATGAACAAAATTTAATGATTCCCGGAGAGACGTTAGGGATCTCTGAACATAGGTCCTTGGGCTTCATCTGAGTGAAACCCCCTAATTAAGGAGAAACAGAGGACAGAGTCATCCAAGCAGCAGTAATCCAAGACGGGAAGGCTTGGGGAACTGTGGTGAATCAATGTTCCAATCTGTTCATTCCTTCAAAAAGGAGGCCTTCAGAACCTCAGAGAGGTAGGGGAAAGGGAAGGAAGCCTTCCCCATCCTTAAACGAGCAGAGCCGTGCCTTGATTCTACCAGTCTTGTTAGTCTCTCTGGTCTGTATGAGATCACACAGACTGGGGAGGTCAAGGTCATACCCTTGGCCAGCTCAATGGAGTTGCCTGGCCAGGATTCGGGGGCCATAGATTGCCACCCACAGGCAGCTCTTGTATCCTGTCATGTACCTGGATAAACAATTAATTTGTAAGGCACTATATACGTTATATATCGTATTAACCTTGTTAGGTGGTCCATATCTGTAAATTCTTGTATTTTTAGCTTGAAAGGCTATTCGTTATGGTTGTGACCAAGTAATTCATTTGATGATGCGTGCGAGGGAGCCTTCAGCAAGCGTTCACGTTGGAGCGGGGCTCCATAATGGACCTCTCATTTTTTTATGCAGCGATAGCCAGCCTAGTGAAGGAGCCTAGGGCTTTGGGGAAAATGCTCTAGCGATGGAGGACCGAGAGAAATACTCCTGCCTCACTTCAGGAAGACAAGACCCATTTCATTGTTTAAGAGCTTTACATTTTCTCCTCGGTTTCCCTGGCTACACTCAATATTTGGGGTTAATGGATGAGAAAGCTGAAGGCTCTTGCTAATATGCTGACCTTTCCAGTCAATCCATTTAAGCTCCGGGCATTCGTGCGGTCAATTCTCTCTGCCTCCTCCTTAACATCCTATCGATATAAAAACGTCTGGCTGTATTCAGTTAGACCCTTCTTTCCTCATCAATATGCCAACCTTGCGTGCTGGCCTGCAAGGCACGCTTATATGAACCGATTATTGTAACCCCGATGGCTTAAAATTTCACCAATAATTACCAAATCTTTTAATATTTCAAAAGTCTCTCTGTTCATATGCCTACAGGAGATGATATTTTAGCCTGGGCAATATACCTTTTCTTAGACAAGTAAGGCTTTTCATTACAGTCAAGACTGATTGGCCCATCTTGAATCAAATAGGCTAGTGTAAGATAAAGTCTTACAAATTAAGGGCTAGCATGGATTTCTTCCTTACTCCCACCCCTTTATTTCAACGTGTGAAATCACGGGTGCCAGGAGTATTGTTTATCATGATGGAAGTAGATTTTATAACCCCTAAGTTTGAAACCTTGAATCTTTTTCAAGGCATCATAAATAGAGCAGGGCAATTCACCTTAACTTTAATGGAAATCAGGCATTTTTGTTCTAGTCAAAAAGTGCATGGATTTGGAAATAGACAGTAGGTATAGGGCTTAGCCTACTACCTATAGCCTGGAAGTTCTTGAACGAACTACTTCAATCCAGAAACAATTCACTTATTCCCTTGAGTTACCATTTTTAACACCTCTAAAATATTAACTTATTCTTAATGCCACATAGAACGCCTACAAAGCATATCTCACAAAGCATTAAAGAATTTAAATGAGAAGGTCTTTAAAGATGTACAGATTGATTTTTACTAGGACATCAGGTGGAGAGAATGGTAATGAATAAAGCACACTGGCTTCAACGAGAGCAGAGGCAGGTGAGAAAGTAATGATCCTATGGAGATTTGAGAGGTTTCAGAAGCCCCTGAAAAGATGTGTGTACAATGTGAGAGATCCTCAGGTTGGGAAGGTAGGTAGTTGGTAAGGTAGTAGGGGAGCTTGGACGGGCCCGGTCCTGAGAACCAGGAAGAGAGAGTGAAGGCAGAGAGCCATTTCCTAAAATGACTCCACAAAGAAGGAATGAAACCACAGGAAAAAACCAGAAGCCCAGGAACCAAGACGGGGACGAGGCAGCGAGACCAAGCAGTCTCGGCACTCTCTCGGACTAGGGACTCGATTATTTCCAGAACGTGCAGGAATGCTGAATGCACACTCGGAGGCCGATGATTTGGAGTCCAGTTGTGGGAGGCTGTTAACGACTGATATTTGTTTGTATGGTGTCTTCTACATCGCCAACCATGCGGAGTAGGCACCATTTACCCATTTTATACATAAGGCCATGGACTCAGAGAAGTTAATAGCTCTCAACGTCACTCTCATATTGGTTCTTGCCTACCCAGTATTCATTCTTCCCTTCTTCTTTTGTCAGAGTCCTGGTATTTTTCAGGATGCCAACCCAACTAAAAGAGTATATTGTCCTCTCCCCTAGAATGTGGAGGTGATGGAAGCAACTGAAGCAGCCATGTTGTGGCATTGAGGATGAAAGTCAAGTTTATAGGAGAGCGGTGAGGCAGAGAGGATGCTGCCCAGTGACATCGTTAAGCCACCACACCAGCCTGGATTGACCACCTCTGGACTGTTCCATAGAAGAAGATAAACCCTGAGTACTATCTTGAATCAACTGGCCTGATCACAATGGGAACAGTTGCATAGCTAGGCGTTCTAGAGCTGGGGTTTGAACGTATGCAAGACATAGGACTTTTGTTTTTTCTCCTCTGGACAGGTACTTAGGGAAGTCTTTGGAAGACCGTACGTCTTTGTTTATTAATTTTTAAAATTATTTGTTTTATTTTATATTTTTATGCCAGTATAGTTAACATGCAGTGTTACGTTAGTTTCAGATGTACAATAGAGCGATTCGACAATGCTATTCGACATTACTCCATGCTCATCACGATAAATATACTCTTCATCTTCTTCATCTCTTTCATCCAGCCCCCCACCCACCGCCTCTTTGGTAACCATCGATTCTCTAGAGTCAAGAGTCTGTTTTTCAGTTTGTCTTTTTTTTTTTTGTATGGTATTTAAATGGAGGAAAATCAATTTGACACCACTCAAAACATAGTTTCGTAAATACTTTTGGAGAGCATAGACCTTACTGGTCTTCTAAAAGTCCTCTAGTAGAAAATTGTTCTACTTTCTGTTCTCGGTTGTGAGGTTTAAAAAGGTTCACGCGTTTTCCTCTGTGGTTGAACATTTAAATAATTTCCCCTTCTCATCTCTTCTGAGTCTTGCTGGTGTTTCTGTCAGGTAGTTGCTGTGTCTGGATTGTGTGAACTATAAGCGTGCACGGGGCCAGTGTGGTCTCCTCACCCAACTAACGAATATGTGACTCACAGCTTTCCAGTAACCGTGGAGGCCCGCTGGCCGCCAAAACCTGACCCCTGACTCGTTTCCAGCAAAGGTCAGAGCTCAGTACTGCTGTATGCATTTGTGTGGGCACTCTTTGAGAGCCATATGCTAATTCTTTCTAGAAATGAATACGAAATCATCCATGCCTATAGTACCCATGGTCTTGTAGGAATGGGGTTGGGGATATTAACTGCAGATGGCGGCTGACTTCTTTCCATGGCCTTGTTTAATTGTGTGTCTCAACCTCCTCCAATCGCAAGGTGTTCCTTTATGCACTCTTGGATGCTGAGAAGGTTCTGGGGCATGAGAACCTCTGGGTTTTGGAGTCGCAAGGTACAAATCATTGGTCATCGTTTCCCGTCACAGTGGGAAATGTCGGACTCAAGTCTTCTAGATAACCTCCAACACAAATGCAGGAGGTTAATAAGAACTGGACTCTCATCCTCAGTGTCACAGAATGGCTGCTTCAGTTACCGCCATCACATCCACATTCTAGGGGAGAGGAAGGTAAAAGGAAAAAGGCAAAAAGAGGCACAACCCATTCTTTTTTAAGGAGCCTCTCTGGGAGTGGCGTCTTACAGGACGCCCTATCTGCTTTTTAAAAATTTGGTTGTTTCCTCTCTCTGTCATGTCTTTACAAGCCATACCTTTTAACCCTTTAACCCTGTGTCACTAATCCTTTATTTTAACAGACTTCCAGGAACATTCAGTGAGTGTTTCAATCTATAGTTCTGCAAGGCCTTCTCTTCCTATATATCCATAAACATAACTATTTTTACGTATCAGTCTGTGCTAATGATACATTTGTAATTCGTGGGATCCCATAAGGCTTATGCAGGATTCTGCCTGCTTATTTTTTTGTCTCCAAAGGCTCGATCACAGGATCGGCTCTTATTTTCTGATGCTCCCCTTAGAAATCCAATCCTCTTTTTCTGCAATTTAAGCTCCTTAGCTATTACTATCTTTGTTTCATAGAACAGCCATTCTCATAGCTACTTTAAAAAATTTTCAGGAGGTTGGTTAAGGGTCTTCCGCAAGGCATACGCAGGTAGTCTGGTCATTCATAAGTTACTTGCTTCCTTGAAGATTCCAACTACCTTTGTGAACATGTTTCAAATTGCATATATCCGGTGAAGTGGGGATGGCTGATTCACTGGAGAAGGAAGCCAAGTGGGTGAATTTAGTCTAGCCAAATTCCCGCCACAGGCTCTTAAATTCAAGAACTTTCTCTCATCAGGTAGAGAGGCTCATTTTGTTTCTTCCTTTTTTTTTTAAGTGTTTTTATTTATTTCTAGGAGAGAGAGAGAGACAGCGTGAGCAGGGAGGGTCGGAGAGAGAAGGATTCACAGACTGAAACAGGCTCCAGGCTCTGAGCTGGCAGTCAGCACAGAGCCCGACGTGGGGCTCGAACCCACGAACCGCGAGGTCATGACCTAAGCGAAAGCCGGACGCTTGACCGACTAAGCCACCCAGGCGCCCCTCATTTTGTTTCTTAAATGATAATTTTCATCAAGCAAATGTAAGATACCATGAATTTCACTATTTTAGTAAGCTAGTTAGTGTTAACAGACACACACACACACCAAGTCCGCAACTGAGTCACTTAAATGTTAAGCCAAGACTTAACCCCTAACCTAATTGTAGTTTCAGCCTCTTCCAAGAGGGGAATTTAAACAATCATTCTGGAATTTCCTGATGGCTGATGAGGTAACCTGCTTGCTAAGACCCCCTGCCCTTCCCCCTAAGGGAAGGTGACAATCCTTTCTTTTCTTTTGCTAACGATTTCCTTGTTTCCTTTCATTCCTGCTCCTAAAAGCATTCCTCCTCGGAGCTGTCTTTTATTTGTTGAGTGGGGTGCAGCCCCGTTCACGGGGGGCACTGATAAAGCCAGTTAGATCTTTACATTTTACTTGGTTGAATTTTTTTAAAAAACAAGTTTAGAGAAAAACCATTCAGCATCTTACTTTTATCTTCCAAATCATTGGACTGAAAAGAACATGAAACTTTCTGAGCAAATTAGTTCTGACAATTGCTCTATGATTCATGAATTACGAGTGGGCTATTCTGGAAGCTCTTGCTGAAATGGTGAACAAACTGTGCCGGAGAAGGTGCTAGAATTGTGAGTGTCACTCTGCAACGGAAAACGTCTAGTTCAGAAGCATGCTTACTGGGAGAGGCAGAGCATGGAATCTCCGGAGGGAAGGGCCGAGATGGGGAGAATCATTAGCAAGGAGCTTCCATTGTCTTAACTTTCCAGTGGGGGAGAGGGAGAGGCCACAGGCACTTTCAGAAAACTACAAAACTTGCATTCGTTCTTTTTTTCCCAAAATTCTCATTCCCCCTTTTTCTTATTATCTTTTCCTGGCCACTCTCCTCCACGTTCTAGGCAAGAACAAAATGAAACTTCTTTCCAGATCATGCCATTTCACAGTGGTAACATGCTCTGTCTCTGCGGCTGACCTCCTGGTGACTCCCCATCATCCACGGGACACGTTGTCATCCTTGGTGGCTTCTTCCGGGTAATGGATACGGTGTTCTGGAGGCCACCACCTGACAGTCACCTTCCTAACTTCCTTCAGAGAACCCTGTCCCCCACCCCCTCTAGTGCTCATCTGCTAGTGACGAAGTCTTACACTTATTCGTGTGTGACCTGATTTCCTGGCTTCCCCGTTCGAGTGTAAAGTAAGGCTCACGAAAGAGGGGACCGTGTTTCTCTCTCCACTGGTCGATCCCCAGCATCCATCGTGGTGTACATGGTGTAGGCGCGGTCAATGTTTGCTGACTGAGAGAATGCCACATCATGAGGCAGGACGCGAATACAGAGGCATCGTGGCCTTCTAGATTACTAGGAATAAGGGCTGTATGTAATTTTAATTTTAATTTTAAAATAAGCAATTTTTATGTTCTAGTAGATTCAGTGGGTGACAGATGGAGCCCCGGGCAAAACAGTGATGCAGACATCATTCCTCCCCGTTTTCATTTTCTTCAAGCCTTTCCTTCCCTTCAAGGACTCGGGCCTCCTTACCTCTCTAGTTTATCAAAATCTGCCTGGAGGGTGGGGTGTGGCATCAGTTGTTGAAACTTAGTGTGCCCTTGGCTCAAGGCCTTACGTTTTAGCCTTTTCCATTTAAGCCTCGTCGAGAAAAGGCAGATTTTTAAGACCCACCGAAGAGTCCACCGGCAGAGGGACAGAGACCTCAGGCCACCGGCCCTGTGAGTGAGCCAGTTTGGAAGACCAAGGAGGTCTACGTCCCCTGGGGGTGCGTATTAACCACGGGTTTCTGAGGCTTTGGCATCCTGCGGCTTTGCTGACCTTGGAGGGGCCTTGGCGCGATTAGGGCAGGGGAGAGGTGGCTGAGGCCGTAGGAGCCTAAGAAGGGAGGGGGTTGGGGGATGCACTCTAGGTCGCATATGAAAGGTCCGTTCCCAGGCAGGGAGGGGCAGGCCTGCCAAGGTTAGCAAGGCCCCAAGACGTCAGGCCATCGGAAACACACAAAACAAAAAAGCATGGTTAACACAGCTAGAACCGGAAATGGCAACGAACAGGCTTCTCTAGCGCCTCCAGAAAGGACCACCGGCCTGCTGACCCAGGGAGATCTGGGTTGGACGTCTAGCCGAAACGATTGTAAAATAAGGGGTCCCCGGGTGGCTCCTTGGATTCACTTCTCACTGAAGGCTGAACTCAAATGCAGCCCTTCAAGGAAGGACAGAATGCCATGTGTGTGTGGGGGAGGGGGCGGGGGTAAAGAAACCCTTACTAACAGGGCGCCCGTGGGGCTCAGTCGGTTGAGCACCCAACTCTTGATTTCAGCTCAGGTCATGATCTCATGCTTCAGGAGTTAGAGCCACGCATCGGGCTCTGTGCTGACAGTGTGGAGCCTGCTTGGGATTCTCTCTCTCTCTCTCTCTCTCTCTGTCCCTCCTCTGCTCCCTCTTTCTCTCAAAAATAATACATAAAAACAAAATAAGTTTCAAAATTGGAAAATAATACATTGGTATGGTTTTAAGTCACAAAATTTGTGGTAATTTTTTACAGCAGCAAAAGGAAACAAATACATTTCTTAAGCTTTCACCGCCTCATTTTAGTATTCGTCGATTCTTGCTTAAATTCATTATCATTTTGAAGATTTTCCCCTCTCCAGTGTTCCTTCGAGTTAAGAGCTGACCTCCTATTACTAGGATAAGCTTTTTTCTCCTTTATCTTTCATTTACTTATTTGTACCCATATGGACTCATGGTTTCCTATTTTCTTCAAGAGATGACAGTCTCATTTTCATTATTCATTTTGATGCTCACATTTTTCCTGATTCGGTCAGTAGGAATACTTTCACGCTCACTTCTATGTCTTTTGGACATATCCATTGGGGAAATTCCTTGCGAGACGTATTTAGGGAAGAAGCTCATGAAATTTGCAACGTACTTTCAAATGGGTCCGCCACAAAAAGGCCTATCTTTGCATAATTTATGTGTGTGCATATATACGTGTATATGACTCTATATGTTTAGAGAGAAAGAAAGAAAAAGATCAGTAAATATGGTAAGATGTCAACTCAATCAAATCTAAGTGGAGGATATGCAAATATTTATTGTGCTATTCTTTCCATTTTTCTCCTTGCTTAAAATTTTTCCCAATAGAATTTTAGGGGGAAAAAAACCATAAAGAGAAATAGCCTTGAAACAATACTGATCCACTTTCCTCAAAATGTAGTTGTGTATATGGCATACGCGTCCGGCTGCGTTGTGTTTCCCTCAGGTCTAGGGTACAAGGAGATTAATATTTTAAATTAACATTTCTGTGTGTCAGCTTAAATCTGGCCTCTGCAGTTCAATTAAATAGAAAGTCCGGTCATAAAGTGCCTAAAAGCAGCAATGACCTCATTAAAGTACGTAAACGCTGCTTCTCCCATCTCGTTCACACGGTATTTGTTCTTATGGACCAACCGCCGTCGCAATCACTGTAAGTTTTATTTTATTTCACTTATTTGTTTATTATTTTTCAAACATTTGTTTTTAAGAGACAGAGCATGAGTAGGGGAGGGCAGAGAGAGAGTGGGAGACACAGAATCCGAAGCAGGCTCTGACCTGTGAGCCCAGAACCTGACGTGGGGCTCGAACCCATGAACTGTGAGAGCATGACCTGAGCCAAAGTCGGCCGCCCAACTGACTGAGCCACCCAGGCACCTCTCAGTCACCCTAGGTTTTAGACTAGTAATGATCCACAAAGGGAGTTTTAATTCGTGGAGTTTGTGGAAATGTGCATTCCAGTGAAAACCTAACCAAAGGAGAATGAAAACGCAATGCAAAGCTTATTATACTATTTGACGTGTTTCTATCAAAATTTTCAGAGCCATTTATACACGGGCAGCCTTACGCATTTATAATCATTAAGATTCGGCAGGTCCAGAGCTGATCCGGGTGCTGCAAGAAAGCCAAGTGGTGAGCCACTCAGGCAGGCACCCTGCCGCAGTTTTCCAATAAGCCCACACATTCTTTGAAACTTCCTACCTTCAAAAGGTGGAGACTAATCCTCCCTCCCGGCTTCGTCCTTGCTCTCTCTCTCTCTCTCTCTCATGGCGTAGCTTTCATGTCATCAGGACACTCAAGCAACTCTATGGAGGGTCCAGGGGCGAGGAGCTGAGGTCTCCTGACCGCAGCCATGCTAGCGCGCCATCTTGGAAGTGGACCCACAGGCCCCAGTCAAACCTTCAGACTCCCCACCCCCACCCCCAGCCTTAGCAGATAAGGGAGCATAAGGCAAGTTGACAGACAACAAACACCATCCCCTCCCCCACTAAATGGTTAACTGATAGAGATCACAGTCCTATGGGACTTAAGTCTCCATCACCACCCCACAGTGAAGAAAGGCAGCAGGAAATGGCAGCTAGAACTAAATTTCCTTATAACCTGCAGCCCACTGACAAATACTTGAGGCGGGCAGAGTAGAACATTTGTGCAGGAGCTCCCTGCTGTCTTCATGCTAATGCTTTGCTAGAGGGAAAAACAACCTTAGCTTGACAATAGCTGGGCCTCCAGTATCCTGTGAGTCTTTAGCATATGAAAACTCACTGGAAACTTCCCCTGGACTTCCCCTCCTCCAACTCCATGGTATAAAACCAGGCTCTCCTCAGGGTCCGGGGGTAGCTCTTCCTGCCCACAGGTCCTGTCCCCGTGCTTTTATACAATCACCTTTATGCACCAAAGATGTCTTCAAGAATTCTTTCTTGGCCATCGGCTCTGGACCCCACGAACCTCACTGTCACCCTCAAACCTCATCACCGGCCAACATCTTGACTGCAACCCGATGACAGGCCCTGAGATAGAAAGAACCACCCGGATCCCTGATCTCCAGGTTGTGAGCTAATAAATGTTTATTAATTTGAGCCATAGCGCTTTTGGATAATTTGTTGACAAGGCAACAGATCACTAATACAGGCCCTCGCAGTGTCATTATTTGGGTTCATTCGTCATGCTTCAGGGCATGGGAGTTCTCGCCCTCTTATCCACATGTGCAAGAGCAGTATAAGGCTTCATACAAGAAAAAGGGCACAAAAGAGACTTCCCCAGTCTGTTGGTTTTGGTGGATGTCACATAGGACTCTACATCTTCCCGGCTGAGTCCGAAGGATTCTTGTTGAAATAGTTTTCTACTTGGGGCATGAGCACCACTTGGCCAGTATGTTTTTCTAGTGGCAGAAAGTCCCTTAGGAACTTAATAAACCCAGAATCTCCCACTCACTTGGTAAAGGATGGTGTTTAAGCCTGTAACAACTCTATAACACAGGAACTTGGTGCTTGCTCTCAAAGCTGAAGGAATTAAAATATTATACTTTAGGGAAATACACAAATTTGGGGGGAATATGAAAGTCTTGGGGTCTTCCTTCTCAATAGCCAATGATTTCTGTGCTGTAGAGGAGACAAAGCCAGGCCCTGGGAAGAGATGTAAGTGGTAAGAGACGCTGAGTGCAGGGAGAAAGTCCTCTCCTTGTTCCAGAAGGAGATCTTCTCGAGGATTATTTTGGGAAAGGCTGTTTGAAGGCCTAATCAAGTTGACAGGGACCTCAACCCCTAACTCCCTTGAGGCCTTGGAAGCTCGGCCAGCCAGTGCCTGAACAACGGGCCTCCCCATGGCTACTTTCCTTTGAACTTCTGCCTCCTTTGAAGAAAGCAGCTAAAGTTACTTGAAGGACAAATGTGGCTCATCTCTAGGTTGTCAAAAACACTGGGACCTGGTGGGGGGAAAGGGCTGTTTGTAGCTTGATGTCGCGTCAGGACTTTGACAATCACCGTCTGTGGAAATGATGTGAGGTGGTTGAACCCCATATGGGGTTACCAGACACCTCAGACATGCTCGCTGGTTCTCAGTACTACAGCCAAAGGACCTTCACTGTTCTGGCCAGGTTTCCAAAAGGAAAGTACCAGAGATTCCCTAGTCCCGGTGTGGCTACTAACTGGCTCTGTGCCTTCATTCCGAATTGCAGTCTCTATCCACCAATGCAGGTAAAATGTCTTCTCAGACCTTCTCCAGCTCTGACACTTCGTGATTCCATGATACCTCTAGGAAGTTCTGGAGGGTTCCAAATCGATGAAGCGAATGGATCCCATGTGCCTTCTTTGGGTACTTTCACAAGTTAAGAGTTCTCGTCAGTAAACATCTATAATTTTTCTCAATCGGCATTGAGTTTGTGAATACAAACTCCTCAGCTCTGAAAGATCTAGAATACCTTGTTTTCCTTGGCTCTCTCTGGAAATAACCAGTGGAAAATGATGTATGGTTGTTTATTAATAATTCCCTTCTGGGTCTTGAAGTCATTTAAAAAATACAGCAAGGGGTTAACTGTCTGACTCTTGATATTGGCTCAGGTCATGAACTTACAGTTGTGACTGAGTCCTGTGTAGGGCTCTGTGCTGGGTGGAGCCTGCTTGGCACTCTCTCTTCCTCTCTCTTCCCCTCCTCTGCTCTCATTCTCAAGATAAATAAACTTAAAAAAAAATAAATAAAAAACACAGCGAAGCCCATATTTGGAAAAAAATGCCGTAATTCTGAGTAGGGCATTTAAAAAATAATTTCTCAGGGTGCCTGGGGGGTTCAGTTGGTTGAGCCTCCAACTCTTGGTTTTGGCTCAGGTCAAGATCTCGTGGTTTTGTGGGTTCGAGCCCCATGTCAGGCTCTGTGCTGACAGTGTAGAGCCTGCTTGAGAGTCTCTGTCTCCCTCTCTTTGCTTCCACACCAACTCATGCTGTCTCTGTCTCTCTCAAAATAAATAAACTTAAATCAAATAAAATAAAAATCTTAAAAAGATAAATAGTTAATACAGGTATAGGGAATATTTCACTTATTAATTTCCTCTCTGGACTATTTTCTACAAGTGACCAAAAAAAAAAAAAAAAATCAACATCCATTTAGGGTGAGCAAATGTGACTTTTCTCCAGAACTTTCTAACATACAGTTCGTTTTCATTTAACATAGCCCTAGTAAAAATGACAGGAACACTGAGCTACATTTCTGTGGTTATTTAAAACACACAGTACTGTTCGCCAGAACTTTCTGTGATGATGGAAATGTTTTAGATCTGTGCTGTCTGACACATACTTGGATGTGTCTCTGATGCCCAAAGAACTGACTTTTAATTTAATTTTAATTAATATACATTTACATTTAGATAGCCATGTGTCTAAGACAGAGAGCGTGAAGCAGGCTTAGCGCTATCAGTGCAAAGCCTGATGTGGGGCTCGAACTCATGAACCGGGAGATCATGCCCTGAGCCTCAACAAAGCCATCACTACTTTGACATGTGGATTCTGATTCACATTTTTTTTTCTGAGAGTGCATGCGCAGGCACGAGAGCAGGGGAAGAGCAGAGAGAGAGGGATGGAGAGAATCTTAAGCAGTCTCCCCACTCAGCGTGGAGCCGACATGGGGCTCGATCGCACGACTGTGAGAGCATGACCTGAGCTGAAATCGAGTCTGTCGCTTAGCCGACTGAGCCACTCAGCCACCTCTTGTTCATATTTTTTGAAGCGTGTATTCTAGTCTAACTGGGTTCAAATCCTTGCTTCCTCCTTTTGCTAGCTGTGTGACATTGGCTGAGAGACTTCACCTTTCTAAGCCTCATAATGGTACCTGCTGCACTTGTAATTGGGAGGGAATGGGATGGATGTGTCTAGCTTATCCCTCTTCCTACAAACTTTATTGGGTCAAAGGGCAGGCAATGTCACAGAGAAGAGCTGGGTTCCTAGTAGCTAAGGTTACAGTCCCAGAAGCTCTGTGATTGCTTCCTTTTTAATTTATTTTTGAGTTTATTATTTTTTAAATGTTTAATTATTTTTGAGTGAGCACTAGTGGGGGTGGGGCACAGAGAGAGGGAGACAGAGAGCGTGAAGCAGGCTTAGCGCTATCAGTGCAAAGCCTGATGTGGGGCTCGAACTCATGAACCAGGAGATCATGCCCTGAGCCTCAACTGACTGAGCCACCCAGGGGCCCCTGTGATTGTCTCTTTCCAATCTTTGCTCCCCGGAGCTATGGCTGATCCCTTCAAAGAAAGGTGGCAGAAGGGAGAAAGGAATCTGTGTTTCTAGCCAGACTAGTAGTTGTCCTCCGGAGGTGGGGCTGGGAGCCAAGCAGGGCCCGGCAGCCCAGCACCCGGAAGGTCAATAGTCCATGTTCCCAGGGGCGCTGACCTCCTACTTCGGCGCGCATGG
>JAESUZ010001960.1:0-145228 GCA_017311185.1 Proteles cristata cristata | reverse complement strand
ACCCATAAGTAGTGAAGAAATGGAATCAGTTATCAAAAAGCTCCCAACAAATAAGAGCCCTGGGCCAGATGGCTTCCCTGGGGAATTCTGTCAGACATTTAAAACAGAAAAATACCCATTCTTCTCAAGCTATCCCAAAAAATAGAAATCGAAGGAAAACTTCCAGACTCATTTTATGAAGCCAGCATCACTCCGATTCCAAAGCCAGACAGATACACAGCAGAAAAAGAGAACTACTTGCCAATATCCTTGATGAATACAGATGCAAAAATCCTCAGTAAGATGCTTGCAAATCGAATTCAACAGTACATAAAAAGAATTACCCAGCAGATCAAGTAGGATTCTTTCCTGGGTTATTCATTACTGATTCAACATTCACAAATCAAACAATGTGATACATAGCGTTAACAAAAGAAAAGATAAAAACCACATGATCCTGTCCATAGATGCAGAAAAAGCATTTGACAAAACAGAGCATATCATCTTAATAAAGACCCCCGGAAAAGTCGGGATAGAAGGAACTTACCTAAACATCATAAAAGCCATCTATGAGAAGCCCTCATCAAACATCATCCTCAATGGGGAAACACTGAGAGCTTTTCCCCTGAGATCAGGAACGCGACAGGGATGTCCATTCTCACCACTGTTTTTAACATAGTGCTGGAAGTCCTAGCATCTGCATTGAGACAACAAAAGAAAAGAAAAGGCATCAGAATTGGCAAAGAAGTCAAACTTTCACTTTTTGCAGACGACATGATACTCTACATAGAAAACCTGACAGTTCCACCAGCGCCTACTAGAAAGAATCCGTGAATTCAGCAAAGTTGAAGGGTACACAAAGTTCAGAAATCAGTTGCATTTTTATATACCAATAATGAAGCAACAGAAAGAGAAATGAAGAAACTGATCCCATTCACAATTGTACAAAAACCATAAAATACCAAGAAATACATCTAACCAAAGATATAGGAGAGTTATATGATGAAAACTATAGAAAACTTATAAAGGAATTTGAAGAACACAGAGAAATGGTAAAATATCGTATGCCCATTTCTTCACTGGATTATTTGTTTTTCAGGTGTGGAGATAGGTGCGTTCCTTAAATATTTTGGATACTAGCCTTTCATTTGATATGTCATTTGCAACTATCTTTTCTCATTCCATCGGTTGCCTATTAGTTTTACTGACGTTTACCTTCCCGTGCCGAATATTTTTATCTTGATGAGGACCCAATAGTTCATTTTTGTTCTTGATTCCCTTGCCTTTGGGGATGTTTCGAGTAAAAAATTGCTGTGGCTGAGGTCAAGGAGGTTCTTTCATGCTTTCTCCACTAGGGTTTTGAAGGCTTCCTGTCTCACATTCAGGTCCTTCATCCAATTTGAGTTTATTTTTGTGTATGGTGTGAGAAAATAATCTAGTTTCATTCTTCTGCATGTTGCTGCTTAGTTCTCCCAGGAACATGTTAAAGAGGCTATCTTTTTTTCCATTGGATACTCTTCCTTGCTTTCTTGATTTTAATTGCCTATCCATTTGTGGGTCCAATTCTGAATTCTCTAGTCTATTCCATTGGTCTATGTGTCTGTTTTTGTGCCAATTGCATACTGTCTTGATGATGATAGATTTGTAGTAGAGGCTAAAGTCTGGGATGGTGATGCCTCCCGTTTTGGTTTTCTTCTTCAATATTACGTTGACTATGCGGGGTCTTTTGTGCTTCCATACAAATTTGAGGATAGTTTGTTCTAGCTTTGTGAAGAATGCTGGTGCAATTTTGATTGAGATTGCATTGAAGGTGTAGATTGCTTTTGGAAGTAATGACATTTTAACTATATTTATTCCTCCATCTCAGGAGCATGGAATTTTTTTCCATTTCTTTGTGTCTTCAATTTCCTTCATAGGTTTTCTATAGTTTTCATCATACAGATCTCTTATATGTTTGATTAGGTTTATTCCAAGGTATTTTATGTTTATTTGTGAAATTGTGAATGAAATCAGTTTCTTGATTTCCGTACTTTGATTTTGCACCCTTCGACTTTGCTGAAATCATGGATCAGTTCTAGTTGCCTTCTGGTGGAATCAGTGGTGTTTTCTATGTAGTGTATCATGTCGTCTGCAAAAAGTGAAAGTTTAACTTCTTCTTTGCCAATTCTGATGCCTTTTCTTTTCTTTTGTTGTCTCAATGCAGATGCTAGGACTTCCAGCACTATGTTAAAAACAGTGGTGAGAATGGACATCCCTGTCGTGTTCCTGATCTCAGGGGAAAAGCTCTCAGTGTTTCCCCATTGAGGATGATGTTTGATGAGGGCTTCTCATAGATGGCTTTTATGATGTTTAGGTAAGTTCCTTCTATCCCGACTTTTCCGGGGGTCTTTATTAAGATGATATGCTCTGTTTTGTCAAATGCTTTTTCTGCATCTATGGACAGGATCATGTGGTTTTTATCTTTTCTTTTGTTAACGCTATGTATCACATTGTTTGATTTGTGAATGTTGAATCAGTAATGAATAACCCAGGAAAGAATCCTACTTGATCTGCTGGGTAATTCTTTTTATGTACTGTTGAATTCGATTTGCAAGCATCTTACTGAGGATTTTTGCATCTGTATTCATCAAGGATATTGGCAAGTAGTTCTCTTTTTCTGCTGTGTATCTGTCTGGCTTTGGAATCGGAGTGATGCTGGCTTCATAAAATGAGTCTGGAAGTTTTCCTTCGATTTCTATTTTTTGGGATAGCTTGAGAAGAATGGGTATTTTTCTGTTTTAAATGTCTGATAGAATTCCCCAGGGAAGCCATCTGGCCCAGGGCTCTTATTTGTTGGGAGCTTTTTGATAACTGATTCCATTTCTTCACTACTTATGGGTCTGTTTAGATTTTCTATGTCTTTCCATGTAAATTTTGATAGTGAGTGTGTGTTTAGGAATTTCTCCATTTCTTCTAGGTTGTCTAGTTTGTTGGCATATAATTTTTCATAGTATTCCCTGATAATTGCTTGTATTTCTGAGGGATTGGCTGTAGTAAGTCACTTTTCATTCATGATTTTTCTATTTGGGTGCTCTGTCTTTTCTTTTTGAGAAGCCTGGCTAGAGGTTTGTCAATTTTGTTTTTTGTTTTTTTTTCTCAAAATAACATTTGGTTTCATTGACCTGTTCAAGAGTTTTTTTTTTTTTATTCTATCTTGTTTATTTCAGCCCTGATTTTTATTATTTCTCTTCTCCCACTGGGTTTGGAATGCTCTTGTTCCTCTCCTTCTAGTTCCTTTATGTGCACTGTTAGATATTGTACTTGCAGTTTTTCTAATTTATTGAAATAGGACTGGAGTTCAATGTACTTTCCTCTTAGGACTGCCTTTGCCGCATCCCATAGAATTTGAATGGTTGTATTATCTATTTCATTTGTTTCCATAGATTTTTAAAAAATATTTTTGTTTGTTTATTTTTTTCAAATTTTACATTTTATTTTTTACATTATTATTATTATTATTTTTTACAAATAGTTTATTGTCAAGTCGGTTTCCATATAACACCCAGTGCTCATCCCCACACGTGGCCTCCTCCTTGCCCATCTCCCCTCTCCCCCACCACACCCATGAGTCCTCAGTTTGTTCTCAGCATTCAAGAGTCTCTCAAGGTTTGCCTCTCTCCCTTTCCCCCACCATTTCTCCCCTTCTTCTCCCCCATGTTCCTCCATTAAGTTCCTCCCAATCCTCCTATACATGCAAACATATGGTATTTGTCCTTCTCTGCCTGACTTATTTCGCTCAGCATAGCACCCTCAAGGTCCATCCATGTTTCCACACATGCTCAGATTTCATTGTTTCTCATTGCCATTTAATATTCCATTGTATAGATAAACCATGTCTTCTTGATCCATTCGTCCATTGATGGACACGTAGGCTCTTTCCATGTTTTGGTTATTGTGGAGAGTGCTGCTTTGAACATTGGGGTCCATGTGCTCCTAGGCATCAGCACTCCTATATCCATTGGGTAAATTCCTAGCAGTGCTATTGCTGGGTCGTAGGGAAGTTCTTTTGTCAATTTTTTGAGGAATCTCCACACAGTTTTCCAGAGGGGCTACACCAGTTTACATTCCCACTAAGAGTGTAGGAGGGTGCCCGTTTCTCCACATCCTCACCAGCATCTAGAGTTCTCTAATTGGCTCATTTTAGCCAGACTTTAGCCTCTACTACAAAGCTGTCATCATCAAGACAGTATGGTATTGACACAGAAATAGACACATAGACCAATGGCATAGAATTGAAAACTCAGAGCTGGACCCAAAGGTATACAGCCAACTAATCTTTGACAAAGCAGGACAGAATATCCAATGGAAAAAAGACAGCCTTTTTAACAGATGGTGTTGGGAGAACTGGACAGCAATATGCAGAAGAATGAAACTGGATCATTGTTTCATAGATTTTTAAATGTCTTCTCTAATTGCCTGATTGGCCTGTTCATTCTTTAGTAGGGTGTCCTTTAACCTCCATGTTTTTGGAGGTTTTCCAGACTTATTCCTGTGGTTGATTTCAAGTTGAATACATCTCAGGATGTAGAGTTCTAAATATGTTGGTCAAATCCATTTGGGCCATTGTGTCATTCAAGTCCATTGTTTCTTTAGTGATTTTCTGTCTAGTTGATTTATCCATTGATGTAAGCGGATTATTAAATTCCCGTGCTATTGCCACATTCTTATCCATAGGATTGTTGCTGTTTGTGATTAATTGCTTTATGTATTTGGGTGCTAACTTATTTGGTGCATAGACATTCATAATTGTTAGCTCTTCCTGACGGATAAACCCTGTATTTATTATATAATGTCCTTCATCCCTCGTTACTGTCTTTACTTTAAAGTCTAGTTTGTCTGATATAAGTATAGCTACTCTAGTTTTCTTTTTACTTCTAGTAGCATGATATATATTTCTCCATCCACTTATTTTCAATCTGAAGTTGTCCTCAGGTCTAAAATGAGTTTCTTGTAGACAGCAAATAGATGTATTTTGTTTTTTCTCCAATCTGCTACCCTATGTCTTTTGATTGGGGCATTTAGCCCATTTACATTCAGTGTTATTATTGAAAAATATGGGTTTAGGGTCATTTTGTTCTTTGTAGGTTTCATGCTTGTGATGTTGTCTCTGGTATCTTGCGTTCTTTGCAATATTTCCCTCATAGAATCCCCCTCAGGATTTCCTGTAGGGCTGGTTTAGTGGTGACTGTTTCTATTTTTGTTTTTTGGAAAGACTTTTATCTCTCCTATTTTGAATGACAGGACTGCTGGATGGAGGCTTCTTGGCGGCATATTTTTCCTGTTCATCAGATTGAAGATCTCCTGCCATTCCTTTCTGGCCTGCCAAGTTTCAATAGATAGGTCTGTTACCACTCTGATAAGTTTCCCTTTGTATGTTAGGGCCCTTTTATCCATAGTAGCTTTCTTTCTTTCTTTCTTTCTTTTTTTTTTAAATGTTTTATTTATTTCTAGGAGAGAGAGAGACAGCGTGAGCAGGGCAGGGTCAGAGAGAGAGGGAGTCACAGACTGAAACAGGCTCCAGGCTCTGAGCTGGCAGTCAGCACAGAGCCCGACGCGGGGCTCGAACCCACGAACCGTGAGATCATGACCTAAGTGAAAGTCGGACGCTTAACTGACTAAGCCACCCAGGTGCCCCCATAGTAACTTTCTAAATTCTCTCTTTATCCTTATATTTTGCCAGTTTCACTATGATGTGTTGTCCAGAAACCGATTCAAGTTACGCTGAGGTGAGTTCTCTGTGTCTCTGGATTTCAATGTTTGTTTCCTTCCCCAAGTTTGGGGCTGTTCTCAGCTATATTTTGTTTAAGGATCCCTCAGCGTCTTTCCCTCTTTCTTTCACTTCTGGAATTCCTAAGATATGGATATTGTTTCGTTTGATTGTATCCTTTAGTTGTAGAACTCTCCTTTAATGTTCTTGGATCAGTTTATCTCTCTTTGTATCGGCTTCCTCTTTTTTATAATTGTGTCTTCTAACTCACTTATTCTTTCTCTGCCTCTGCATTTCGTGCATTGGATGCCTCCATTTTATTATGCACCTCATTTATAGCAGTTTTTAATTTATCAAACTATTTTTAAGTTCTATAGTCTTTGTAGCAACAGTTTCTCTGATGTTTTCCTTGCCTTTTCCAAGCCCAGTGATTATTTTATTTATTTGTTTGTTTGTTTGTTTTTAATATTTTGTTTTCAAGCCTAGTGATCAATTTTATTGTTCTAAATTTTTGTTCAGTTATGTTGCTTATATCTGTTTTGAGCAGTTCTTTTGCTGTCATTATTTCCTGAAATTCCTTTAGAGGATACTTCTTCCCTTTTATCATTTTGGCTACCTTTCTGTTTCTTGTTAGTTTTGAAAGCTTGTTATGCACTCTGCACCTGCAAGTACTGCTGTATTAATGAATTCCCTTTGATTGTCCAGGGCCTGTCCATTCAGGAAGTGTTCTTTGAATGGTGTCTCTTGGTCTCTCATGTTTAGACCTTGTTTATTTTATTTTCCTACTCGTAGTGGTATTTGGGACTCTCCACCACGTGTACTTTGGCTGGTTTCTTGAGGTAGCCCTGGAAAAGAAGACAGAGAGAGAAACACACAGAGAAAAAAGGCACACAAATGCAGACAGATCCAACAAACAAGCAAACTGAAATGGAAAAAGAAAAAGAAAAAAAGAGTGGCACCTGGGTGATTGATTTGATTAAGCCTCCCACTTTGGCTCAGTTCACGATCTCACAGTTCGTGGGTTTGAGTGCCACATTGGGCTCAGTGTGGACAGCTCAGACCCTTGAGCCTGTTTCAAATTCTGTGTCTCCCTCTCTCTCTGACCCTCCCCTGCTCATGCTGTCTCTCTCTCAGAAATAAATAAAACATTTAAAAAAAGTTTTAATAAAAAGAAAAAAGAAGGAAGAGAAAAAGAGAAAAAAACATGAAGGAAGAAAAAGAAATAATAAAAAATAAAAAATAAAATGGGGCGCCTGGGTGGCTTAGTCGGTTAAGCGTCCGACTTTCGCTTGGGTCATGATCTCGCGGTTCGTGGGTTTGAGCCCCGCATTGGGCTCTGTGCTGACTGCCGGCTTGGAGCCTGGAGCCTGTTTCAGTCTGTGACTCCCTCTCTCTCTGACCCTCCCCTGCTCACGCTGTCTCTCTCTCTCTCTCTCCTAGAAATAAATAAAAAAAATATAAAAAAAATAAAAAATAAAAAAGAAGAAAAGAAAAGAAAAAAAAAGAAAAAACCCAAAAAACAAAGGACAGTCTAAAAGCATAAAATCAGAATTCCCAGCTACAAATAAAGAGCAGGGTGTATTCAGTGCTGATTGAAGAGCACCTACAAAGAGAGAAATGACAGGGCAGAGAGAAAGCGAAACTTGACAATGACCAGGCAGAGAGTCTAAGAGACTTAATTCAGAGAGAGAAAGAGGAGAATATAGTAAGAGGCGAGGAGAAAGAAACAAAGACAATGTTACTAGAGAAGCTGTATAGTCTGATTACTCCAGAGAGAGATAGAAAGGTAGCAGTGGAGGTGTAGAATGTAAATCTAGAGAATGGATTAAACGTGACTGTTTTAGCAAACCAATGACCAGAGTGCCCAGTCCATCAGAGGGGAGCGGTATGAATGAGACAAGAGAAAATATATCTGAATAGAAAGAATTGATCTAGAATTAATCACGGTAGTGCATGTATATTGTTCTTGGCCCTGGCTCCAGTATTAAAAATCACCTCTCTATCGTGGATTGGCATGGTTTGGTGTAGGTAGGTCTTAGCTTCCACTGTGTCCTATGGTCGCTCCCTGAGATTCCATCTTTGTGGTTGTGGGGAGAAAAATGGCAGCGCCCTAGTCTTTTTTCATACCAAGGGTTGCAAATCACTGTTTTTGTTCTGATCTCACTGAGCAGTGGGAGCCAAAGTGGGCCGTGTTCTTTGTCTCAAGCCATGTCTCGTTTCCAGATCTCAGTCTGTGAGCTTTATTGATACTACCCGAAATATAAACCCACAGGTCGAATCCTTCCAAGTAGTTTCAAGCCAGCTGCTTCCCTACTGGGGATGCATCCGAGCTGGAATAGTGGTGAGCAGTTTCAGGCCACGCCACTTCCCCTATAGATGGAGCTGGAGAGCAGTGGAGCACTTTCTCCTGGTGCTGCCTGGGATTGGGACGTCCATCTCAAAGACAGCTCCATAGCTGGAAACGGGATCGCTCTGTGTCCCAAGCCTAGGTTTTTCTTTTCTCCAGGGACAGGGGCAGTTCTTTCAGCAGTTTCAGCAGCTCTTTGTTTTCCACTTGACTCACCGCGGCTCCCTGTAAAGGGGGCTCCCTCCCTTCCTTCCGTGTTTCCAGGTCCCGGCCCGTTTTATTTTCCCCAGTTTGCATTCAAGTATCTATAAGATTGTTTTTTTCAGTGGACTCTGTCTCCTTTTCCTCCCAAATTCCTAGTATTCTATAAGGGTTCCTATGGCTTCAGGGCTTCTCCGTTTGAGAGATGGGGGCGAGTAAAATGTACGGAGCTCCCTACTTTTCTGCTATCTTGTCACCCAAATTTCATTTTCTTTATCCATTCATCAGTTGAATGACATTTGGTCTCTTTCCATAATTTGGCTATTATTGAATGTGCTGCTATAAACATTGGGGCACATGTGCCCCTATGCCTCAACACTCTTGTATCCTTTCGGTAAATTCTTAGTAGTGCTATTCCTGGGTCATAGGTGAGTTCTATTTAGAATTTTTTGAATAACTGTCACACTGTTTTCCAGAGTGGCTACACCATTTGCATTCCCACAAACAGTGCAAGAGGGTTCCTGTTTTTCCACATCCTCACCAGGATCTTCCATGGGGAAAAATTGAGAGTTTTCCCCCTGAGATCAGTAACACAACAAGGATATCCATTCTCCCCACTGTTGTTTAATATAGTGCTCAAAGTCCTAGCATCAGCAAGCAGATAATAAACTGAAATTAAAGGCATCAAAATTGGTAAAGAAGAAGTTAGACTTTCACTTTTTTGCAGACAACGTGGTATTCTATATGGAAAACCTGAAAGACTTCACCAAAAGGCTCCTAAAACTGATACATGAATTTGGCAAAGTTGCAGGGTACAAAATCAATGTACAGAAGTCAGTTGCATTTTTTTTACACTAATAATGAAGCAACAAAAAGAGTAATCAAGAAACTGATTCCATTCACAATTGCACCTAGAAGCATAAAATATTTAGGAATAAACCTAACCAAAGATGTAAAAGATCTGTATGCTGAAACTATGATGAATATATTTTTAAGAGCTTTATTTAAATATAACAGATATACAAAAATCTGTATATATATATATATATATTTATATATATATATATAATGTACATAATTTGATGAGTTTGAACTTATGGCATATGCTCGTGAAACTATCACCACAATCAAGAAAATAGACATTTTCATTATCACCAAAAGTTTACTTGCACCTTTTGTGTGTGTGTGTGTGTGTGTGTGTGTGGTAATAACACTTAACATGAGATCTATCCTATTAACAAAATTTTAGGTGTATAATACTATATTGTTAATTATAGGCACAATGTTATACATCAGATCTCTACAATTTATTCATCTTTTATAACTAAAATTTTATGTCCATTTTCTCCCCATTTCCTTTTCCCCCCAGATCCCTGACAATCACCATTCTGTTCTCTGCTTCTATAAGTTTCACTATTTCAAATACTTCATATACATGGAATCCTACAGCATGTGTTCTGTGATAGGCTTACTTCACTTAACATAATGTCTTCTAGGTGCATCCATGTTGTTGCAAATGGCAGTTTTCTTTTTTATGGCTGTATAGAATTCTTTCTATCTATCTATCTATCTATCTATCTATCTATCTATCTATCTATCTATCATCTCCATTCATGTGTTAATGAACATTTGGGTTATTTCCATATATTGGTTATTGTACATAATGATGCAATAAAAATGGAGATCCAGATCTCCTTAAAGTTATGATTTTATTTCTATTCTCTTTTGGACATACATATACCCAGTAATGGGATTACTGAATCATATGGTAGTTCTATTTTTAATTTTTTGAGGAATCCCCATACCGTTTTCCATAGTGCCTGCACAATTTTTGATTCCCTCCAACAATGTACAAAAGTTTCAATTTCTCTTCATCCTCTTCATTACTTTTATTTTTTTAGACAATAACCATCCTAACAGGTGCAAGGTGATATATCATTGTGGTTGTCACTTGGATTTCCTGGATAATTAGTGATGTTGAACACAATTACATGTGCTTGCTGGCCATTTATCTTCTTTGGATGAACATCTATTCCAATAATCTTCCCATTAAAAAATTTGGAGGGCTCTTGGGCGACTCAGCTGATTAAGTGTATAACTCGATATCAGCTCAGATCATGATCTCATGGTTTGTGAGACTGAGCTCTGCATAGGAGTCTGCACTGATAGTGCAGAGCCTGTTTGGGATTCTTTCCCTTTCTCTCTGACCCTCTCCCATCATGAACACTTGCATGCTCTCTCTCTCTCTGTCAAAATAAATAAACATTAAAGAAATAAAGAAATAAGTAAATAAATAAAATGTGAGTATAGTTGATATGAAATATTACATGAGTTTCAAGTGTACAACATAATTTCAATAAATTTATACATTTATACTCCCCACAAGCATAGTCAGCATACAATGTTACTATATATGGTACCATTGACTATATTCTCTATGCTGTATTTTTTATATATACAGTGAAATATTAGTCATGAAAACAGATCCAATCTTTCCATTTGTAACAACATAGCTGAAACTAGGGGGTAATATGCTAAATGAAATAAGACTGAGAAAGAAATACCATATGATTTCACTTTTGTGGAATCTGGGAAAATAAATAAAACAAACACATAAACAAAAAGCATGATCAGACCTATAAATACAGAGCACAAACTGATGGTTGCTAGAAGGGAGGGACTGGGGGGAATGAGTCATATAGGTGAAAGTGAGTGGAGGTCATTTGTCCAATTTTAAATTGGGATATTTGTCTTTTATCTTGGGTTGTAAGAGTTCATTACATACTGTGCATACTAGTCCCAGGCCAGATATGAATGGTAAATATTTTATTCTATTCTGTATATTGTCTTTTCACTTTATTGATGATGTTACTTGGCTCGCAAAAGTTTTAATTTTGATGAAATAAAACTTTTCAATCTTCTTTTTTTTATAGTGTATGGGTTTTATATTGCATTTAAGAAATCATCCCCTAACCCCAAATCTTGAAGATTTATGATTATTTATTTTAAGAGGTTTATAATTTTGGCTCTTAATTTTAGGTAGATCGCTCACTTTAGGTTAATATTTGCATTGTGTGTGGTGTGAGGTAAAAGTCAAAAGCTATTCTTTTGCATGTTTATATCTAGTTGGCCCAGTACAATTTGTGAAGAGAATATCTTTCCCCATTAATTGTCTTGGTGTTTTTGTCAAATATCTATTGGCATGAAAACATGGGTTTGTTTTCTGGACTCTCAGTTTTATTTCACAGATCTGTGTCTGTCTACCTTATATCAGCACCACACAATCTTGATTACCATAGCTTTGTAGTATGTTTTGAAATTGGTTAAGTGTGACTCAATCAACTTTGTTCTTTTTTAAAAGATTATATTGGCTACTCTAGGTCTCTCACATTTCCATATGAATTTTAGCTTATCATTTTCTCTGAAGAAGCCAGCTGAGATTTTTGATAGAAAATGTTTTGACTCTGTTCATCAATATGAGGAATATTGCTATTCTAAAAATATTATGTCATCCAATCCATAAGCATAGGCTGTCTTTCCATTTTTTCATATTCTTAAATTCCTTTCATCAATGCTTTATAGTTTTCAGTATTCAAATTTTGCAGTTCTCTGTTAAATGTATTCCTAATTGTTTTTTAAAATTTATTTTAATGCCATTATAAATGGGATTAAAAAACTATATGGTCAATTAATATTCAACAAAGCAGGAAAGAAAATCCAATGGGGAAAAAAAATAGTCTCTTCAACAAATGGTGTTGGGAAAACTGAACAGCAACAAACAAAAGAATGAAACTGGAACACTTTCTCACACCATACACAAAAATAAATTCAAAATGGATTAAAGATCTAAATGTGACACAGAAAAGCATTAAATTCTTAAAGGAGAACAGACTGTAACCTCCTTGACATTGGCCATAACAACTTCTTACTAGAAATGCCTCCTGAGGCAAGGAAAACAAAAGCAAAAGTAAAATATTGAGACTTAATGAATAAAAACTTCTGCAGAGTGAATGATACAATAAAAAAACCTAAAAGGCAATGTGCAGAATGGGAAAAAAATATTTGCAAATGACATATCTGATAAAAGGTTCATATCTAGGGTTGCCTGGGTGGCACAGTCGGTTAAGGGTCTGACTCTTAATTGCCCAGCTCAGGTCCTGATCTCAGGGTCATAAGGTAGAGGCATGCATAGAACTTCCTTCTGAGTGTGGAGTATGCTTAAGGATTAACTATCTCTCTCTTCCTGCTCCTCCCTCCACTCAGTAAAAAGGGGTTAGTATCCAAAATATATAAATAGCTTATAAAATTCCACACCCCCAAAAAACAAAGAATCCAGTTAAAAATAGGCAGAACCAAGAATATACATTTTTTCCAAAGAAGATATACAGATGGCCAACAGAGATCCTCAACCTTACTCATCATCAGGAAAATGCAAATCAAAACTACAATGAGATATCACCTCACACCACTGAGAATAGCTAAAATTAGTAACACAGGATACAATAAATGTTGGTGAGGATGTAGAGGAAGGGGAACCCATTTACACGGTTGGTGTGAATGCAAACTGGAGCAGCCAGTCTGGGAAACAGTATGGAAGTTCCTCAAAAAGTTAACCCAGAAATTGCACCACTAGATATTTACCCAAAGGATACAAAATAGTAATTCAAAGAGAAAGATTCACTTCAATATGTATAGCAGCATTATCTACAATAGTCAAATTATGGAAAGAGCCCACATGTCCATTGACTAAAGAATGGATAAGGAAAAGTTGGTATAGGGGCGCCTGGATGGTTCAGTTGGTTAAGCTTCCGACTTCGGCTCAGGTCATTATCTCACAGTTCGTGGGTTCAAGCCCCGCGTCGGGCTCTGTGCGGATGCCTAGCTCAGAGCCTGGAGCCTGTTTCGGATTCTGTACCTCTCTCTCTCTCTCTTACCCTCGCCTGCTCACACTGTCTCTCTCTCTTTCTCTCTCTCTCTCTCTCAGAAATAAATTTAAAAAAACATTTTAAAAATTAAAAGAAAATAAGAGGTGGTACACACACACAGACACACACACACACACACATACACACACACTTAAATATTACTCAGCCATAAATAGAAGGTAATCTCGCTATTTGCAATGACAATGGATGGAGTTAGAGTATTATGTTAAGTCAAATAAGTCACAGAAAGACAAATAATTTCACTCATGTGGAATTTAAGAAAGAAAGAACACAAAAGAGCATAGGGAAAAAAAGAGAAAGTCAAACCAAGATACAGACTCTTAAATTTATAGAACAAACTGATGGTTACCAGAAGGGAGGTGGGTGAGGAGGACGGGTTAAATAGGTGATAGGGATTAAGGAGTGTAATTTTTGTGATGAGCACCAGGTGTTGTATGTAAGTGTTGAATCGCTAAATTTACATCTGAAACTAAAAAACACTGTAAGTTAATTAAACTGGAATTTAAATAGAAACTTGCAAAAGAGGGGCGTCTGGGTGGCTCAATCGGTTAACAGTCTGACTTAGGCTCAGGTCATGATCTCACGGTTTGTGAGTTCGAGCCCCGCATTGGACTCTGTGCTGACAGCTCGGAGACTGAAGCCTACGTCAGATTCTGTGTCTCCCTCTCTCTCTCTGCTCTTCCCGCACTCACGCTTTGTCTCTCTCTCCTTTAAAAACAAATAAACATTAAAAAAAAAAAGAATCTTGCAAAGGAAAAAAATTATTTTCAGATAGTACATTACTGGCATATAGAAATCCAGCTGATTTTTGTACATTGATCTGTTGTATATATCCTACAACCTTCTTGACATTGTTTATTGTATCTAATAGTTATTTTTTGGATTTCTTGAAATTTTTTATGTGCAAGTTTATGCCTTCTTAGAATAGAGATAGTTTTATTTCTTCCTTTTCAATTTGGGTGTCTTTTATTTATTTGTTTATTGTTTAACTGCTCTGACTAGAACTTCCACTATCGTGCTGAATTATAGTGGTGAAAGGAGACATATTTTCTTTGTTCCTAATCTTAGTGGGAAAGTTTTCATTCTTTCACCGCTGAATTAGATTTCAGCAGTGAATGTTTTATAGCTGTCCTTTTTCATGATGAGGAGTTTTTCTTACAGTCCTAGTTGATTCATTGTGTTTTTTTTTTTTGAAAGGGTGTCAGATTTTGGCAGCGTGTATTGCGATGATGATGTGGTTTGTTTTTTATTCTATTAACATAGTAAATTAATTTTTCATAGGTTGAGGCAAACTTAAATTTCTAAGACAAATCCCACTTGGTTATGGTATATAAATCTTTTTTATATGTTGCTGGATTTGGTTCACTAGTAGTGCTGAAGAATTTTTGCATCTGTATTCACAAGTAATATTAGTCTATTGTTTTCTTTTCTTTGGATGTCTTTGTATTAGTATCATTGTAATGCTGGTCTTATAGAATAAATTGAAAGTATTCTCTTCTATTTTTAGGACATGTTTGTGAAGGATTGGTTTTAAGTTTTCTCTAAATGTTTGACAAAATTAATCAGTGAAGCTGTCTGCTCCTGGAATTTTGTCTGAAAGTTTTTTGATCCTGGTAATTTTCTTTTGAGTCAGTTTTTTTTTTTTTTTCATTCTCTTTAGAGATGAGCAGAGGGGACAGGAGAGGGAGTCACAGACTGAAACAGGCTCAGCTCTGAGCTGTCAGTCAGCACAGAGCCCGACGCGGGGCTCGAACCCACGAACCGCGAGATCATGACCTAAGCGAAAGTCGGACGCTTAACCGACTAAGCCACCCAGGCGCCCCTATCTTGAGTCAGTTTTGATAGTTTGTATATTTCTAGGAATTTGTCCATTTCATTTCGATTGATAAATTCATTAACATAAACCATTTGTAGCATTCTCTTATGATAATTTTTTGTTTGGGGCACCTGGGTGGCTCAGTTGGTTGAGTGTCCGACCTCGGATCAGGTCTTGATCTCAGGGCTTGTGGGTTTGAGCCCTGCATAGGGCTCTGTGCTGACAGCTCAGAGCCTAGAGCCTGCTTCAGATTCTGTGTCCCTCTCTTTCTCTGCTTCTGCCCCACTCATGGTCTGTCTCTCACTCAAGAATAAATAAACGTTAAAACATTTAATATAATAATAATTTTTTGGTTCTGTAATGTCAGCAATAATGTTTTTCACTTCATTCCCAATTTTAGTAACTTGAATCTCTGTCTTTTTATTTTTCTTGGTCAGTCTAGCTAAAGATTAGTCAAATTTGTTGATTTAATCAAATAACAAGCTTGGTTTCATTGACTTTTGCTATTATTTTCCTATTCTATACTTAATTAATGTCTGCTCTCCTCTTCTTCCTCTTCCTCATTTCCTTCCTTTTGATTGCTTTAGGTTTAGACTGTTATTCTTTTTCTTTTTTAATTTGTTAAGGTGAAATGATGCAACATTGTTTTGAGGTTTTTAATATTTTTTTACATATAGTTATTTTCAGCTATAAATTTCCTTCTAGGAAGTGCTTTTGTCACATTACATGTTTTGATATGTTGTGTTTTCATGTTTATTCATCTTATTTTCTATTTTCCCTTATGATTCTTCTTTGACATGTTGTTATTTAAGACTGCACTGTTTAATTTACACATTAAAAACTCTTAATTTAGGGGTGCCTGGTGGTTTAGTTGGTTAAGAGTCAAACTCTTGGTTTTGGCTCAGGTCATCTCAAGGCTTGTGAGATCGAGTCCCGCATTGGGCTCTGTGCTGACATCAAGGAGTCCGCTTGGGATTCTCTCTCTCCCTCTCTCTCTCCCTCTATCTCTCCCCTCCCCCCACTCACTCTGTCTTTCTCTCTCAAAATAAGTAAATAAACATTAAAAAAAGAAAAGAAAGTTAAAAATACCTCTTAATTTCTTTCTGTTCATGATTTCTTTTTAATTCCATTGTGGGTTATCGACATACTTTGAATGATTTTAATCCTATTGAATCTATTGAGGTATATTTTATGTCCTGAAGCGTATTCCATGTCCACTTGCAAAGAATGTATATTCTACTGTTGTTGAAAGGGATGTTTTATAGAACTATTAGACTATCTATTAGGTCTAGTTGATGTATAGCATTTTTCAACATTTCAATATCCTTCTTGATCTTCTTTCTAGTCATTACATCATTATTGAAAATAAGGTATTGATGTTTCAAACTATTATTGTTGAATTGCTATTTATTCCTTCAATTATGTAAATTGTTACTTCATGTATTTTTTGCCTCTGTGTATGGGTGTATATATGTTTATATTGATAAAAATTCCTAATAGCTTGAACATTTTATCATTATAACATGTCCTTCTTTATCCTCAGTAACAGGTGTTGTCCTTTTTATAAATTTTATTGTTTTATTTATTTCTGAGAGAGAAACAACATGAGCAGGGGAGGGTCAGAGAGAGAGGGAGATACAGAATCTGAAACAGGCTCCAGGCTCTGTGCTAGCTGTCAGCACAGAGCCCAACGCGGGGCTCGAACCCATGAACCATGAGATCATAACCTGAGCCAAATTTGGACCCTTAACTGACTGAGCCACCCAGGCACTCCTGGGTAGTTGTCTTAAATCTACTTTGTCTGATGTTAATATAGCCACTATAGCTCCTTTTTTGGTTATTTTTTGTGAAGGTATATCTTTCTGTATTTTTTTTTTGCTTTCAATTTATTATTGCTTTTGAATCTTAAGTATACATAAATAGCATATTGTGGGATCTTCTTCTTTTAAAAAATTTAACGTTTATTTATTAATGAGAGACAAAGAGAGTTAGAGCATAAGTATGGGAGGGGCAGAGAGAGGAGGAGACACAAATCTGAAGCAGGCTACAAGCTCTGAGCTGTCAGCACAGAGCCCGACCCAGGGCTCAAACTCACAGACTGTGAGATTATGACCTGAGCCAAAGTCAGACACTTAACTGACTGAGACACCCAGGCGCCCCTGTTGGGTCGTGTTTTCTTAAACTGAGTTTTAGACTCTGTGCCTTTTGATTTAATTGTTTAATCTACCTTGTTTAATGTTATTATTGATATGGTTGTAATTTTTAAACCATTTTGTTGTTCTTTGTTGTTTTTATTTTTGAGAAAGAGAGACAGAGTGTGAGTGGGAGAGGGGCTGAGAGAGAGAGAATGAGACACAGAATCCAAAACAGTCTCCAGGCTCTGAGCTGTCAGCAGATATCCAGACACAGGACTTGAGCTCACGGACCACAAGATCATGACCTGAGCCAAAGTCAGACACTTAACAGTACTGAGCCTGTACTGTTTGTTTTATATATGTTTTATGACTATTTCTGCCCTATGTTCCTCTTTTACTATCTCTCTTTGTTTTGAGTGCTTTTTTCTATTGTACTTTTTTTTATTCCTTTAATGATTTTGAATTATAGCTTCGAGGTATTTTCTTAGTAGTTACTCTTGGGTTTCCAATATTTAGTTTAATTTATCAAAATCTACTTCAGACTTACAGTAACATAATTCCAAATCACTCATATTTTTATTTTATTTTTTTTATTTATTAGCTTTGTTGTCTTAGGTAAGTCACTTTTTCCTTATGCTTTTTAGTGTTAGTTTGTGACTTTAGAAGTCATGTTTACAAATCTGGATCCAGAAATTTTTAAGCCTTAGAATGGATCAAAAGCCACACATTTGTTAGGGGGATTTACCAGTGAGCAGTCTGGATTACAAAACGAAGATCTTTATATTTGTTAATGAAGAAGATAGTTTGGACAGAGTTATAAGCACGCTAGGAAAAGAAGATGTGGTTATAATTACTAGTCTAGGAATTCTCAGAATTGCTGGAAGAATATGTAGCTTTGGGCAAGTCACTTAACCTTTCTGTGACTTATTTTTCTTAAGTATAAAATAAAAGTAATAACAGTATCTACATCATAGAGTTGTACAGATTAAGTAAATAAATATACGCAAGACACTTATAATATTTCCTGGCATATATAATGCTCAAGAAAATTTTCTATTATTATTATTATTATTATTACCTTGACATTTTTCTAACCTGTAGCAAGCATTCAAGTCTTCTGGACACTTTATAAAGCTCTTTGGTTAAAACATTAATTTTCTCTAACTTCCTGTAGCAATAGGAAGTTTATATTATCCAAGACTGTTTAGTTAGTGAGAAGGAAATCTCAGATGCTAGAGAAATATCCAAGAGGTGATGGTGCTTCTGTGTGAAGGATGAGCTAAAAATCTTCAATCACTGTGCTTAATAAAAATGTTTTCTTGGGACGCCTGGGTGGCTTAGTCTGTTAAGCGTCCGACTTTCGCTTAGGTCATGATCTCGCGGTTCATGGGTTCGAGCCCCGCGTCGGGCTCTGTGCTAACTGCCAGCTCAGAGCCTGGAGCCTGTTTCAGTCTGTGACTCCCTCTCTCTCTGTCCCTCCCCTGCTCACGCTGTCTCTCTCTCCTAGAAATAAATAAATTAAAAAAAAACATTTAAAAATAATGTTTTCTGTCTTTTCTCAGATGTAATGTCCTGTGTTATGAACAGATTTGGAAGCTGACCTTGTGGTCCCTTCCTTCCATTGAAGTGACCTTCCTTAACTATATGTTATTCATTTTTTAAAGTTTGTTTATTTTGAGAGAGAGAGAGAGAGAGACAGAGAGAGAGAGAGAGAGAGAATGAGCAGGGGAAGGGCAGAGAGAGAATCCCAAGTAGGCTCCATGCTGTCAGCTTGGGGCCTGACTCATGGCTCAATTTCACAACTGCAAGATCATGAGCTGAGCCAAAATCAAGAGTCAAAATCAAGAATCCAGATGCTTACCTGACTGCACCACACAGATGTCCCTACAAAAGATGACAATATATTTTTAAAAAGCTGTAGGATTTAGGATCTTGATTTTATTCGTTTGTTACCTGAATGGGTTGAAGACTTCTGATAATTAGTGCAGTTAGTAATTAAGTGGGTTTCCTTCTTAGAACACTTCCCAGGTTTACATAGGTGCTGTGTTCATTTAGAGAATATGAGATTTACCAAAACTGTTAGCTGGATCATAAACTACCGGCATAGTCAAAATCTTTTAGTTACATGTTTACCGTTTATAAGGAAATTAGCATAATGTTGGGCCCCCGATACTTGAGGTGAATTCATCCAGTTTTGATATAGTTGGCAGAAAGGAAAAAAAAATATTTGGGTTTGGAGTTTGAGGATCCCAAGCATCTGTCTGTTCTTATTCAAATGTGTGAATTTCCAGTTAGAAGTTACTGATACTTCATTTACTTTCTTTTCAAACAGATAAAGAGGAAATGTATACTCACTTCCCCAAGTAGTTCTTAATGTACTTTTTTAGCTGCATATTCATTTCCCCTCCAGTGGCAAGTACATCACCAACTCAGTGAAAAAAAAATTGGGGACTTTTTGGATTAAGTTTTGTGGCTATAAACTGTTTGGAGAATACCATGGAAAAGCTTTCATGTCCCTTCTTCTACCTTCCAAATATTAGAGGGAGTACAACTAGAATGTTTGCAGGGAGGAGTGAGGTGAGAATAAAGGAGAATAGTAGTGGATAAACTTCAGTACTTTCTTGTTCATGGGACTTTATTTTATTTATGTGTGTATACTCTTTGTTCTAAAATAACACTTTGATGTGGACTTGTTTGTAAATGAATTAAATGGCATATGTTTTTAGCTGAGAAATAGACCAAACAAAGGCACACTGCTGCTTTGCTCAAGCAAGAGATAAAGTCAAGAAGAGTTTTGGTAAACACTACTAATATTAATTTTGGATTAAGCAGATGTAGACCTTATCCTCTTGGAGTTTACAGCTGGGAGAGACTGACAATTAGATTGTCACAAAAATAAAAAATTACACAACAGCACTTAAACTTTTATCTGTGACAAGTGCAATGAAGAAGAGGTACACAGTTCTGTAAGAGCATATAATAAGTGGATGTGACCTGAACTAGGGATTAAGGGAGGGTTTCTTGAAGGCATGGTTACTGGTATAATTTCTTTTTTTTTTTTAATTTTTTTAATGCTTTATTTATTTCTAGGAGAGAGAGAGACAGCGCGAAAAGGGGAGGGTCAGAGAGAGAGGGAGACACAGAATCTGAAGCAGGCTCCAGTCTCTGAGCTGGCAGTCAGCACAGAGCCCGACGCGGGGCTCGAACCCACGAACCGCGAGATCATGACCTAAGCGAAAGTCAGACGCTTAACCGACTAAGCCACCCAGGCGCCCCATGGTTACTGGTATAATTTCTGAAGGAAGAACCAGAATTAACTTGGTGAAGAGGAGGCTAGGGAAGGAGAGGGTGTTTCAAGCAAGGGTAATAGCATGTGGAAATGTCCATGGTATAAGTGATCAATTTCATTCTAGGAAGTTGAAAGTGGATCAGTGAGGCTGGAGCTCAGATAGAGGAAGAGTGATGCTAGAAGGGCATGTAACCCATTGATACAGTAAAAGACCTCCAGTCACTTTGTGAGATTAATCAGAAAAGTACTTAAGTACTTTAGAGGAAAACGAAGGCCTATGAATTAGAAAACTGAGGGAAATTAACACAAACTGGAGAAAGCTAGTGAGCTGGGCATACAAACAGTGACCATGTCTATTGGTTGATTTTAATCACTATTCTGCATTGAGTGCTACAATTGAGCACTCTTCCCAAAAGTTCTTCTCCTTGCTCTTCTTTTTTTCTTCACAATTTTGCTTATCACTTTCTCTCACTTCACACCTATTGCATTTCATCACTTGAGTCTGGCCACCTGGGAAGATTTCCTCTTCCTTTTTTTGGCATAAATACTAATCATCCATCATGGTCCAGCTCAAATTCAGCACCCACCCACCTACCCCCACACGCACACACATACCAGGAAGCTCTCTTGGCCTTATCCATGGGATTTTATCTCCATTCTATGATCCATTATAGAATTTACTTTCCATATAAATACTTCAGTATTTTTCAAAATTTGCCTTTAGTATCTCTCATACGTCTCTTATATCTCCAGCTAGACTGTGAGACACTGCAAGGAAATTACCATATCTTCCTCTTGTAGATTGGCAAATACACGAAGACCTGGTCTAAGTCCAGAGTGGTGAATGGCCACTTGTGGAGACTCAGCCAATGTCAGTAACTGACAGAAATAGACATAGCTGAGATAAGTGGAGAGGGGAACATAGAGATAAGTGGAGAGGGGAACATAAAGAGCAGGGTCTAGGGGTGGAGGAAAGGGGACGGAACAAGAAAGAGTGTTTTTTAGAATTTATCATGTGTAATAAAGCTAGTATCAGCTTCATAATTACTTGTTTACTGGCCTCGACTATTAGTGAGAATAGCCACAATACAGCTGAAGAGAGATGTAGAATAAACATACTTGAAGCATAGCTTATTTGGGAGGCAGCTGATTATGCAGACTGGAGTTTTGAAGTAGGTAGAAGATTGTCGAATCCTCCAGGGGCATGGCTGTGTGACAGGTAGAAAGCACCTTATCCTTGACACCAAAATTCCATTCCCAAGAGTGGGGAGGGGTTACTGTTGGTGGTAATGTTGGCAATGGTTGGAGGTAGAGGATAGAAGAGTGCTGGTGGAGGGGAAATGACTAGCAATGAAGTTATATATGGATGATTGAATTTCTGCAACAAATTCAGATCAGAGAGAGGAAAGGAAGGAGGAAAAAGATTGGGAGGGAAAAAAAAGCAGGGTGGCTGACCAAGGCAGTCATCCTGTAGGGAAAGAACTTGACCAGAGGAAGGAAGAAGTATACACTTGAAGATGACTCCCCATTATAAGTAGATTGCATTTGTACTATTTATTTTGGTTTTAGGAAAACCTCTGAAAATTTCATGGTAATTAGACTTCCTGCCAGGCAGTTATTTAAGAGAAATGTAGACCCTCCTTTTGCCACAGAGCACTCCCAAGTCCATGAAAGGTGGGTATAAGAGACCCCAGTAGCAACTGAGGGCACTTCACTGGCTTAAGTGAGTACAGTATTGTTTGTGTGTGTGTGTTGGTGGGAGGTTTAATTTTGCATAGTATAATAAGAATATATTAGTGGTACTATTCACTCTTGCCTTTATCTTCCTCCTACTTATTATTGTCAATACTGTTGTTGTAATTACTTTAATCAAATTGGAGCAAACATGTTCATAATTAAAACACTCCTCCCAGTTTGGAGTTTTGTCTCCTCCTACCCATTAGAATTGTAGAGGGATAGCAGTCCCACAGCAAAAACAGTCACAGAGGCTTTCTCTTTCGATTAATTGGTCAGGGAGGACACTTTTTATATTGTTAAGTGGCACTTACGCAGCTAATTCTTGACAGTGAAAACTGCTTTTCCTCGGCAATGCTCTTTAAGGAAAAACTTCAGTCCAGTGATTGGTAACTAAGGAAACGATGGAGCACAGGGCATTGGGCGGGATCTCGGCTCTTAATAATGCCTCCTTATCCAATGAAAAGCATTTCCTATTGAGACCCCCCCCCCACAAGAGTTCCCCTGGCGCTCGCTCCAACCCGGACTTTGGGCCTTTTCTTGTGTCACGTTTGTTAAAGGAATGCCGGCTACAGCTTTCAAGAGAGCCATTCCTTAATAAAGGAAAGAGATAAATGTAAATAAGCTCACATTTTCAGAATGAGCGGTTTGTTTTAAGAAGCTTTGGTAGTCCAGAGTCTGTTACTTTGGGCTGGGCTAACTTTCCCTTTAAAAAAAAAAAGATTGAAATATGCACTTCTAAAGTGCAAGTTGCCCATTTACATGTTTATTAGCTAATTGACTATAGGCATGAGCACATTCTTTCATCTTGCACACTCTTTCTTGGGGTAAGTCTCTTTGAGAAAGATTTGATTTGGGCATTTGGGGGAGGGGGGACGGCATAACAAACCTAAGCAGAAACACTGATACTTTGAGTATTTGGGGAAAGAACTTAGATTTCAACTCTGAGGTACTGAATAGGGATCATCGTGTTGAATTGTTTTTAAAAGCAATGATTTCTACTGTTTTGGCAATAATACTGTTTCAGTGGAAGAGATACTGGATTTTCAGGCTATTGTTTTATGTAAACACAGTTGTCCTAAAGAGCATATTTAAAATCACAGAGTAATTTAGATAGTCTTTTGACTTGCTTTATATTTCTTTGGTTTACAATTGATTGTGAGCTAATTTGGTTTCTATTATGATGAGGTTCCTTTTAGTAAAACTATCTGTGGTGGTATGCCTTTGATGCTTAATTGATTTATGGAAAATGTGATATTTGCCATACTGAATAATTAATGAACTTGACCATAAAAGAAGAAACATGTTTAAATGCAAAACTAATTCTGGCATAAATTGAATTTGCTGTTATGTGTGAAATTAATCACTGTTTTCCATACAAATGCAATAATATGACATTTAAAACTCTTTTTGTATATGTTGGATATTTTAAAGACTTTTAGTAACAAGAGCTTGTTGAATTGATAAATATTGTGTTTTAGTTACCTTGCTTTAGGAAATATAGCAGCGTAATTCATTATTATTCCAACATGGAAAAGACTAGATGAATCTGAAGATTAGAACATTCAGAGATTTGTGGGGTTATTTACTTTGCTACCTTACCAAATTATACCATCTTTCTTTTTATTTGAGTTACATGCAGACAGCAATAATAGCCTAAGCTCCAAATTATCCAGTGTCTTTGAAACATGTTTATTTTTTAAAACAATATTCCAAACATACCCCATTAACATAGATTGTAAATCCTTTTGCCATGTTACAGATGAAAAGTTGCACTCTTGTTAAAAAGGATGAGTTCAGCGGGTACACTTGATGGCATCTACACTCTAAAACATTTCCTGCCAATCAAAGATGTGAGTGAAAGCCCTACTTGAACAGTCAGACTAGCCAGCCTTTCAGAGTTTGTACTCTGTGAGTTAAAGAGAGGAATAGGAAGATACCTTGCAGGAACACTCAGGCAAGCTTAGCTAAACCTTCATTTCTTCAATTTACCTTAAGAAAAAATGCAGTGAGAATTGTTTCCCTTGCTGTGGTGTGGTCAGGGCATAATTATGTATTTGTCTTTTTTACTGTGTGTATGGTCATGATATATAGTCTTATCTTGGCCTTTTTAAGGGCAGGGGGGGAACTTATATTTGTTAATATTAGTACTGAAAATTGGGAGATTAATAGGAGGTCACCTACCACTGGGAATCCAACCTCACTTTTAGTAGGTAAGTAATTTGGTATAAGAAAAATGCACAGGGTAGGCAGTCTACTGATTCTATATCATTACGTTCTGAAGTACTTTGGCAACCTTATACTTTGAGGAGAGACGTGACTGGGGAATAGGTGGAAATTGTTGAGGATTAAAAACCTATACAATTGAACCAATGTGTCTTATGATATGGGCACAAAGGGAATGAGGAAAAAGAGGACATTAGGAAGACTTTAAGATATAGTGACATCTTGATCTGTGATTCTTTGCATCTGGCACTAATTAATAATATTTACTTCTGATATTAAAATAAATCTAAACTGTGTAGTAGCACATGTTAGCTAGACATACTGTGGTGACCATTTGGCAATATTTACAAATATTGAATCATTATGTTGTGCACCTGAAAATGTTGTATGTCAATTATGCTTCAATTAAAAAAATAAATAAATTTAGCTATAATTTCATTAAGTCTCATAAAATTAATTTCCTTTATCTCAGACCTTGAGGAATTATTATTATTATTTTGCATTAACAAAGGGGTGCAAATGCAAACAAATAATAGGAGAGAAGAGCCAGTGAGGCTACTGCCTTTGCATCAGTTGAAGACTGCTGTCAATCAAAGCCAAAGGTGGAAGGAGAATAGAAACTGAGGTCTAGAAAGGGACTGTGACTTGCTCTTGCATAGTTAGTAATGGGGCTGGATGTGGCCATATTAAATTAATAGAATCAATGGAAACTTCTGGATATTTGAACTTCCTAGTTTGCTTTTTTTCCAAATAAAAAGAATTTTTCTTCATAATCTGTTTCAATTGTGAAAGCCATAAAAGAATGTTAATGTTTTTGTCTTCTCTTAAGATAAACCAGTAAAATGATATACATTTTATTTCAAAAGTACTGTTTTCTAGAGGAGTGTGAAAATCAATTCTTCTTAATATTAAGGTGATCTCAATATTTTTAGATTGCCTAATGACTGTATTTTTTGTTTTGGTTCTCTTAGATGATAGAAAAAATTATTCTATGGGAGTGAAGTATTATTTACCAGTCTGCTTTGTTTAGGCCACTTTTGTTCAGAAGAGGTTGAGATGTGACAGTGTTGTAAGTTTGGCACTGGCAGATGATTCTACTTTACAGGTGGTAAATGAACAGTGTTCAAATGCAGGTGGTATTGGTAAGAATTCCATTGTTGAGTATTTCTAGTTCTATATCACTACTTTGGGCAGAACTGTGATTTGAAGGTGTTACAGAACATGCTAGGCCTAGGACATCCTAGTAGGAGCAGCAATGATTGTCTGTGTGCTAATACCTAGCAACTGAAGTCTTGCTTATATTACTGTAGTTCCTGGGAGAAAGAAATCTAGCTGGGGTGGGAGTGCAGATTAGAGCCAAGGCAATGTGGTTTCCACTTGTTCCAGTCTTCTTTCATTTTCCTCTGTCAAGGACCCTGTCCAATAGTAACAGGTTTTGCCAGACCAAAAGAAAGGAAAAAACAACAACAACAAAAAGAACCACTATAATTTCAGGACAAAAAATGTAAATCTCCATTTTTCAATTATTTTTAATGTAATGTATTGCCTTATGGAAGCAGCTGAAGTATTTTTATGCCTTTCGTCCTAGTTATCTTTAATGATTATAGGTTATACAGACTCATGGACTTTATGCTTTTCACAATAACTAATAAAATGTGGTTCAGTGACAAGTTTGATAAATAAAAAAGCTATCTGCAATTCTGTAATAATAAAATCCAAAGCATTTAGGTACCATTTAAAAATATGTTGGCTTTAATTTACTCTGATTTATATCATAAAATAAATTTATTTACCTTATAATCTTGGTATACATTATTGTAAAGGTCTCTCCATGGCACACAATTATGACTAATTCTATTTCACAGCATTCATTGGAGGAAATTCCTAACAATAGCATCTCCAGAAAGTTCATTGATTACCCAAGTCTTGGATAAAATTGGTGCAAGAATTTGGTTTAAACTAATATGGTGAGAACCAGTCCCCTGGTAATAACTTTCTCCAAAATTCTTAATTTCATTCTGTACTTTTTGTGTGTGTGTAATCAGTACTTTCAATTTATTATAGATGATAAGACCAAAAACACCAGAATAGATGAAGGTGTTGTAATCGTTTATTGTAATTCAGACAATTTTGGTGTAGATGTATATAGATCCTTTGGTTTAAGCCCTCTATGCCATTGGTATATACTTTTAGATCATGGGAGACTTAGTTTTTATTCATATTATTAAAATCAGTATCCAAGTTTGTCAGATGAATTGGTATGCAAATTGATAACTATTTTGTCTGTTTAAATATGTGTAATAAAGCCAATTTTCCAGTTGGCCTGTATGAACCTCACAGAACTTGGAAATAAACACCCATAATTTTTCCCAAAAGGTTTGGGGCTTCTGCTGAGATGACATTGAATCTCAAAACTCTAGACAATTTCACAGTATTAGGTTGAGCAGTTTCTTTGCTGTTGTCTTACTCTATAACTGTTAAGAAACATTCTGCTTTAGTAGGGTTGATGCAGTCTTTGGCCCCATTGTGTTGAGCACTGAGCAGTATTATTTTTCAAAGATTAGACTGTGTCATCAAGTGAAGGATTAGTGGGAGACCGGATTTTTTTTTAGTGAAAAAAAAAAACAACAACAAGTTAACCACTGAGAATAGGATCTGCTCTGATTAGGGCTTGTGTCAATTTCCTGCTCTTCTCAAGTAAAGTGAGGAAGCAAAACAGTCGTAATAATCTCAGTGAAAATCAAAGTCAACATAGAGAAGTCATTTTTAAAAGGATAATTCTTGGGGCGCCTGGGTGGCTCAGTCAGTGAAGCATCTGACTTCAACTCAAGTCATGATTTCAGGGTTCATGATTTCAAGCCCCACATCAGACTCTGCGCTGACAGCTCAGAGCCTAGAGACTGCTTCAGATCATATGTCTCCCTCTCTCTCTGCCCCTACCCTAATCATGCTCTGTCTCCTTCTCTCAAAATTAAACATTAAAAATCTTTTTAAAAATTTAAAGGATAATTCTTGCATCAAAAATAAATGGGGGTACCTAGGTGGCTCTGTCAGATAAGCATCTGACTCTTGATTTCAGCTCAGGTCATGATCTTACAGTCCTGAGATTGAGCGCACACACACACACACACACACATAGACACACACATGGGGCTCCATGCGGGTCATGGAGCCTGCTTTAGATTCTCTCTATTCCTCTCCCTCTTCCCTTCCCCATCCAAGAAAAAAAAATAAATGAAACTTATCAACCTAAACATTGACACACAGTTTGGCTTGCTTAGTATGGGCCCTGATAGAGATCAATTTTCCAGATCATTTCTGGAGTAAATCTTACTTATGGTTTCTTCCATATGTAATGCCATAAGACTATTATGAAACATCAACCAATGGATAGGAACATCAATTAGAACCATGTGTATGATCATGATCCATGCCTGTGACTTGGTCTTATCTGTTAGCAGCCACTCTCATTTGAAAAGCAACAATTTGGACCTATTCCCTAATACTCCAGTAAAATGGTTTTGATCTGTATTTTTTGTGACATTTTTGTAGTTTTTACTTTGCTTCACTGTTAGTTATTTATAGGCAAGGACACAGTAGGTTTTGGCTTCCTTTGAAAACTATTGTGTCAATATTCCTAAACTTTAACCAGAGTAGAAAGAGGAAATTCTCTGAGGATCAGAAGCACTCTGATCTGATCCGAGCCCATTAAAAAAGGAGCAAGAGAATATGAGTATACTCTACCTTCAAGTTCTTATTTTCCTATGCTCTGGATTATTTCCTGTAGGGAACAAAAGCAAGCCAGATTTTTTAGGCTACTGAGAATATGCCAGAAATTAGAATTTTGTTTTCAATGTATTATCTGAAAGTTTAGTATTTAGTGAAATGATTTAGGTATTCATGTTTATAGGGTCAAAAAGCTAACTCCATTTCCTCCAGGAGTGCCAAAGAACCCAAACATGGTATATTACATCATTATTAGAAATTTTAAAAAATGGCTACACTACTGTGGACTGTTTGAATTGACTTCATATGTGTATGTCAAAGTTAAAATTTCATGGAGGGTCAGATTTCCCTTTGGTTAACCTCTAGGTGATCTGTCTCCTGCCCATGATCAGTGAAAATACATCCACTCAGCCCTCTGAACACCCTAGGTGATTAATTATTGGAATGGTTGGATGCAAATGTCTTTACAAGAAAATAGCCACATGCTACTTGCAGTAGAATATGTAATTAAATGCTTCAGCCTATATTTGCTCTTCCTCATCTCATCTGAAGCTCATGTTGGCCCTTTGCCTTCATTCAGTGCACAATATGTTAGCCATCTGTGAAAATCTCATGGTTAAAAAATGTTTTTTTTTAGTTAAAGGGAAGGAACCCAGTCAGAAGAGACCTTGTTTTTTGAATATCATTGATTCTTCTTCAGAATCAACTTGAAAGTCAAATGCTTCTTTGATATTTTTAAACTATAGCTCATTTGGAGATAGTCTTGTTGAGGGCACTCTCCTGGATTGTCCTGTTATGACAAAATTATGTAAAAGTTGAAACTCACAGCAGGTTTTCTGACATATAAGGTATACATGGTGTTAGGAGAAAGATATTTTGCTTAGTAAGTTCAGTTTACTAAGAAAGACAGAGACATAGTTGTCCAGTTGGATAGGACAGGGAAAAAATCTTCTATAATGTTTCTTTGTAATTAGGTAGGACTGAATACTGGCAAGCTGAATCCCTGTTGAATGTTCTTAGCCTTAGTTGTGAGGCTCAGATGTAATATTTATACAGGGAAGAGAAACAGCATAGTCAAGATACAGAGTGAACTAGTGTCTGAGTCAGAAATAGAACTCTTTGCTTCCAATACTGTGTTAATTCCTAACACCACACCCTCAATGCTAGACAGCAAAGGTGCTATGTGTTCAAGCAAAGGAAAGAGTTATGAATAGGGTCTTAGTGGTGTTTTCCCGTGCCCTGTCTTCAGGATTGGGACTGTAATGCTTTCTTGTCTGTGGACCTTTCTCTCCCACAGGATTTGGTTACTTAAAGCAGTAAAGCAGAAGAGTGCCAGAATGCCTATTATTGGTATAGTGTATGTGTGCTGAGAGACATAAAACTGTGGGGATGAGCACTGGGTGTTATATGGAAACCAACTTGACAATAAAATATTAAAAATGTTTTAAAAAACTGAATGGAAAACTAGGGAGACAAATTTCAACTATTTGAAACACACCTTTTTGGGAAGTAGAAAATAATAAATAGCCAGTGAGCTAGAAGCATGCTGTGTAAAAAAGGCATCAGTGAGCAGAGTGTAGGGACTCCGGGAATAGCTGAAAATGCATCTGTTATGAAAACAGTTTCCAAATATTATTGGCATTACTTATTACAGAAGGCAAGTGCAAGCAGATTATAGTAAATGAAACTTGACTTTAATATTAGGGATTTTTTGGTCCTTTAATTTCTTTAGGTTGTGTAATAATGTTAGAGGAATATTTTTGACTCTCTGGATTTCTTTCAACAATGGAAAAAAAGGCCTCCAGACTAATGCATAGTGAGTATGAGACTAATGTATACTATTTTTCACATCCCCACTCACTAACCACCATTAGTGGGGATGTGAAACATAGTATACAAATTGATTTAAGCAATTGAGAAGTTTTCCATTCCCTTTTTCTTTCTACAATCCCAAATGGTGAAACAATCTGCAAAAACTTGGGCCTATTGTTCCCAAAGTAAGATATGAACCCCAATGACTGAGATTTTTCAGGCTCTTTGTGTTTTTCCTGATCAACTTCAGTGACCTTAAACATAGTGATTGCATACTGTTTTTATCTGAGAAACTTGGAAGAAGTTAGATGAGGCAAAGTAGTATAGAGGATGATATTTGAGTAATTGTGAGCCAGAAATACCTCCCAAGGCCCTAAATACAAATTAGATGGCAACACTGACCTCTCCCCAGCAAGGTCCTTTTTCTTTTATCTTTTCTTATTCGTTCAATTCTTGTTTTAATTTCTTTGCTACTTTCTTTCCTATTTCTTCTTTTGCTCTCCTAGCTTATTTATATTTGTCTACTGTTTGTTTTTTCCCATTTTGGACCTCACTTGGTCAAGGTTCCTACTATACTTTGCTTTTACATATCAAGGTTGGTTGTGGCAAAAGTTGAACTGGGCTTGTGAGATTAAATGACCAAGAAAGAATATGATCTTAGATCAGTGTTAGGCTCGGAGTCAGGGGCACTCCATAAAGACTTTTTGAATGAGAATTGAGGAATAGCAAGTTTCCAATCTTACCTTGAGAACCTTAAGTATTAAAAATGACAGTTCTTTGATTCATATCCCATAAGTCATCTCTCCAAGGTCATCTCTTCCTCTAGTCACTGCAGTGAGTGAATTTTTTTTTTCTCAAATCAGTTTTTTCTCAGTCCAAACACTAGTTGAAGTAACTTCATACTTCTGTATCTTTGGAAGATTTCTCCCTCGACTCCATCCTCTGTTATATAAAATGGCCCTTTAACCCATTCCTTGGGAGTTAGAAGGAAAGAGTAATGTAAGGAAGAATAACTTCAGAGAAATGCCTTTCACATTTTAAAATGTAATCATGTGAAAATCCATTACTGAACATGTAAGGGGGCAAAGACCATTTTTATTGTATATCCTCTTCATTGAAAAGAATTACTTGTCCATTGTGTATTATAGAGAAATTAAACGACAGTTCCTATCAAATGACAGCTGTTTACCTAGAAACTTAGAAAGACTTCTATATGCACCTTTGAACAACGTTGGACCAGATACTCAAAAATTATTAAGTTAATGACTGCCATATGTATAATCAGTAGCAAGCAAAGGCTATGTTACTGACCAGATGAGAAGTTTACAGTGTGGCAGAGGAATGGGCATTTATATCAAATCTACCTTTCAGAAAAGGTTGCATTGATTATGGCCATATTAAGAGCTGACGGCATGAAAGTAACTGAAGGAATGGGCAGTGGGAAGGGGATAAGAAGAAATAAATCCTAGGCTAAACATTTAGCATGAAAGAAACATGGAAAAGGGGCTACAATCTTCAAGAAGAAAACTCTGAGATTATTATTTAAGTTATTGCTCTAGAAAGACAATGTGATACAGTGAAAAATCTTTTCACAGAAGCTTTAATTAACTGAGGATCTCTGAATTCATGTTGTAGAAGAAAAAGATGAATCAATGATTTACTTCAATTGCTTAGTTATAGGGGCACCTGGGTGGCTCGGTCAGTTGAGAGTCCGGCTCTTGATTTTGACTCAGGTCATTATCTCATGGTTTGTGGGATCGCATCTGGCTTTGTACTTACAGTGCGGAGCCTGCTTGGGATTCTCTCTCTCTCTCTCTCTCTCTCTCTCTCTCTGCCTCTACCCTGATCTCTCTCTCAAATAAATAAATATTAAAAAATAAGTTTACTTAAAACTTCTTTAAGAGCATGTCCTGGAGGTCCCATATCGACCTGCAATCTTGTGCAATAGAACTAATACTTAGACAATAAAATTTACTAATATTGGAAAAGAGACAAAATAATTTAGATTAGCTTAACAATACTTTGGTTAGGAATAAAAAAAGGTGAATTCTGGTTCTGATGATATCATTTACACATTCTTCTAATTATGACATCATAATTCTAAATTACATAAGCCTCAGTTTCTGCTTTTGTAATATGGTGATAAATTCCTATCTTCCTACCTTATGGCGTTCTTGTGGGAATCAAATAAAACACATTTTGGAAAGTCAAAAAATTCCATACAAATGTCAAATTCTTAGTTTTAACTATTAGAGGTTCGTTTCCCCACCTCAATCCCCGATCCCTGCTTGGGCTTTCAAGTAACCAATATCTTATTTCTGTTCATTGCAATCTACATACAGTACTACATTTATTATATTGAGTGTGATCTCTCCCACTTCTGCAACATACTCCTGTAATACCTTTTAACATATGGTAGATGCTCAAAAGGTATTTGTCAAACCCAATTGAATGTGCATATTGTTTCCAGTCTGAGTGGACAGAGTATCTTTTACTCCATAGAAATGAATGGAAGGCAGATTTGATTATTCATTCCATCTTGTCTCCCATAGGAGGAAAATATTTCTTACCAGTCTCTAGTTTCAAAGTGGTGAACCCTGCAGCCAGCAGGCCTTCTGAAAAAAAAAAAAATCCATGGGTGACAGAAGATTCATTGACTTTCAATTTCAAGATTTAAATTCAAGCTTCAGACCCAGGTTGGGCAATGCTACTGCCAATAATACTTGCATTGTTGACGATTCCTTCAAGTATAATCTGAATGGTGCTGTCTACAGTGTTGTATTCATCCTGGGTCTGATAACCAACAGTGCCTCTCTGTTTGTCTTCTGCTTCCGCATGAAAATGAGAAGTGAGACTGCTATTTTCATCACCAATTTGGCCCTTTCTGATTTGCTCTTTGTCTGCACTCTACCTTTCAAAATATTTTATAATTTCAACCGTCACTGGCCTTTTGGTGACACCCTTTGCAAGATTTCTGGGACTGCATTCCTCACCAACATCTATGGGAGCATGCTCTTCCTCACCTGTATTAGCGTGGATCGTTTCCTGGCCATTGTCTATCCCTTCCGATCTCGTACCATTAGGACAAGGAGGAATTCTGCCATTGTGTGTGCTGGAGTCTGGATCCTAATCCTCAGTGGTGGTATTTCAGCCTCTTTGTTCTCTACCACTAACATCAACAATGCAACCACCACCTGTTTTGAGGGCTTCTCCAAACGTATCTGGAAGACTTATCTGTCCAAGATCACCATATTTATTGAAGTTGTTGGTTTCATCATTCCTCTGATACTGAATGTCTCTTGCTCTTCTGTGGTGCTAAGAACCCTCCGCAAGCCTGCTACACTGTCTCAAATTGGGGCCAATAAGAAAAAAGTACTGAAGATGATCACAGTGCATATGGCAGTCTTTGTGGTATGCTTCGTACCGTATAACTCTGTCCTCTTCCTGTATGCCCTAGTGCGCTCCCAAGCCATTACCAATTGCTTGTTGGAAAGATTTGCAAAGATTATGTACCCAATCACCTTGTGTCTTGCAACTCTGAACTGTTGCTTTGACCCTTTTATCTATTACTTCACCCTTGAATCTTTTCAGAAGTCCTTCTACATCAATACCCATATCAAGATGGAGTCTCTGTTTAAGACTGAAATACCTCTCACCACAAAGCCTCCCCTTCCAGCTATTCAAGAGGAAGTTAGTGAGCAAACAACACATAATGGTGGTGAATTAATGCTAGAGTCCACCTTTTAGGTAATGAGAACTGTCTTTAGGTCCAGATATGGTTTTTCCTAGGATTTTTCCTATGCTATGAATAAGAGAAATAATTTGAAACTAGTGATACTGAAAATAGATTAATGTAATGAATACAGTCAGATACATTTATTTGAATGTTTATTGTGCATATGCTGTTTTGTTCAATAATTATAGGTCATGTCTAATTACAACAACCAAAAGAAAGTGCCAAACTCTTCTGCTGGGTTATAATTCTATTGTATTGGATTATATAAGTGGCCAGCGGCCTCAACTTTAGTGATATGAACATTATCTCTAAAAATTTTTAAAGATATTTCCACTCTGGCCATATTGCTTAATTAGGTTGGGCCTATAAATATAGAACAAATTCAGGGATTATTAAAAAAAAAAAACTTCTGTGTTACTACTGATACACATTAGTCTTCTTTTTTCCTTATTTTTTGTATTGTTATAGAGTATGTTTTAGCATAAGAATAATTTTAGCCTAATATTATTAATAAGAAAGTATCCAATTTAAAAGAGCTGGCAAATTTTATTGCATATGTTTTGAAAACAGAAACATAAATTGTGTTTGCATGAATATGGATGGAAAGAAACAAAATTAATAGGATTTACACAATTGTGGTCACCAGCAGTGTCAGTTTTTTAAAATTTTCCTTTTTTTACACTACATTAAAATGTTCATATGAAACTTCAAATTCAGAAAGCTGGTAAATATGTGCTCAAAATAAGCACAAAATATAAAATCACATAAAAGAGCAAATGTCCATTAAAAAAAACTAGCAACACCAACATTTTTTTCTTAGAATTTCCAATTATCTTTATTTTGAGAGAATTAGTCTGCATAATATTCTTCATATGATAATTTGGAGAACAATGCAGCCAAGGTCAGGTCAAGAACAAATTGAAAAAATTAACGACAAAATAAAACCATAAAGCACATTTTAAAATCTGTCTTAAATTTTTCAGTAACAATTTTTTTTTGGGGAGTAGAGATCTGTAACTTTAAATAACTTAATCTTTCATATTAAATTTTGGAGCACAATGTGGCCAGATTGCTGCTGAGTTTGTGGTTAGATCAGGAGCATACTGAAAAGAAATACATAAACCACTTCCATGCAAATACAACTCATGCAATACAACTCAGAAAAACTACAAACAAACAACAGAACGCTAGAAAATAATTCCTAACACTTGCATTTATATTGTATTTATTTCTGGAGGTTGAGTAAATTTAAAGATATCATATCATTTGTATGAAGTTTTGGAGTACAGTACAGGTAGAATTCTGCTAAATTTGTGCCCTGGTCAGAACCATATCGGGGATGGGGGAACCCCATAAAACAATCACCTACAAAACAAAGCACACAAAAATTTAGAAGTTGCATTTTCTTGAGCATTTGTAAAACTTGCAAAATACCATGATTTTCATATGATGTTTTGGATCAAAATGCAGTTAGGAAACTGCTAAACTGATGCTAGTTTAGGAGCATTAAAATAAATATTTACAAATATACAAAATAAGAGAAAACATTTTTTTGTGATTTGGTTAACCAAGAAAAGAAACAAAATAATCTTTAAAACCTTTTATTATTTATTGGATGAAATGTAGATTTAAGCATATTAAGACATGTAAATAGAGCTTTTGAGCACAGTCTAGCTTGAAATGTGCTACATTTGTGCCCATTTCAGAAAGAATGAAAATATATTCCCTCATCTACATTCTACACACACACACACACAAAGTAAAACATTGAAAAACAATAGAAATATTCTTAAAGTGTGCACTGATCAATCTTTAAAATATTTGGATGATATGGTAATTTTAAAAAGTTAAGATTTTTAAAGTAAAACTTCCAAGAAGAATACATCTTATAAGTTGCTCGACTTGTGCCAGGAAATGATTTAAAAGAAAAGAAATAACACCATAAAAATAATAGAAAATTTAAATGATACTCAAATTCTCTTTTATTTTTTAAACGCTTATTTATTTTCAGAGAGAGAGAGAAACAGAGTGCGAGTGGGGGAGGGGTAAAGAGAGAGGGAGACACAGAATCTCAAGCAGGCTCCAGGCTCTGAGGTGTTAGTACAAAGCCAGACACAGGGCTCAAACACATGGACCGTGAGATCATGACCTAAGCTGAAGTCAGACACTTATTGACTGAGTCACCCAGGTGCCCCAAATGATAATCAAATTCTTAAAACTCTTATTAACCTTTGTTTATCTTTCTGATGATGTATAGATTTAAAAATACTGATTTTAAGTTTAAAACATGAGCATAATGTAACTTTTTTCTTACATGAATCCTTTATATTTTATTTTAATTTTATTATAGTTAACATACAGTGCTATATTAGTTTTAGATGTACAGTTCCATACATCACCCAGTGCTCATCACAAGTGCATTCCTTAATACCCATCACCTATTTCACCCATCCCCCTCACTTCCCCTTACATGAATCCTTTAAATCAAACGTTACATATATGTATGAATCCCTATCACTAATGGAAACCATCCAATATTTTATACCAATTGGTTAATTATAAATTGTTATTTTTTCCCTTCTGATATTAACATTTGCTTGTGTAACAGTCTCCAACTTTATAAACCCTACTGAAAGAGGAACATGTCTTCATTCTGATTCTGTATCCATGCCCAGAACAGAATTTTTGGATGTTCCAATAGCAAATCCTAACTTAATTTGAGTCTATATTAAAAAAAGAAAGAAAGAAAGAAAGAAAGAAAGAAAGAAAGAAAGAAAGAAACAAACAAACACAATAACAGGCTTGACATACAGTAAATTGCCTAGTTTCTTTTGTAAAATCTGTTTCCTTACCAGGATAAAAATGGCTAAATCTGAGCCTGGGTTATAACCAACTGAAAAAAAAATGCTAAAACAATAGAACAATATGAAAATAAATTTTCAAAAATAGCATTACTTTTTCCTATGATCTAAAGCACTAAAAATAATCATGCATTATATTGTCTTGTGAAAACATTATATACAGAATACATAAGAATTAGGTTCAGTTTGATGAAATTAGGTTAAGTTAGGCTAAATTCACTTGTTAGGTTATGTTGTATGATCAAATTAGTAATCAAAGTATGAATAATCTTTTTGTTTTTCTTAGTATTTTTTCTTTCCCACTTGTAAGCATAAACTACATGTTACTTTGTGCCCTTGGGTCTCAAAATTATAAAATCTTAGGATTATGACACCAAAAAGTTTAATGGGATATGTTAAGCAAGTTGACATAAAATATATCAACAAATCAGTTTCTTTTTGTGTAATTTCCATATTTAGTTTTGTTTAATTTTCCATATTTCAATTTATCTTACTTTTTATCATTAATATAACTTGCTATTAATAAAAATTTTGTCAAATGAACAATGTAACAAACAAAATGTAAGACAAATAAAATTGATTTTATTTTATATTTAAAAGCAAAAGCAATAATTCAGTTTAACTACAACTTGGAAATCAAGTGCTTACCAAATGTAATAAATATGTTTGGATTATCTAGTAGTCATACATTGGTCAACTATTTATCAAACATTGCCTTTATTTATTTATAGGTACCCAGAGCCATTTTTCCTTTATCTTCTCTCCAACCTTTAAGAAAAAACTTATTAAGGGGGTGCCTGGGTGGCTTAATTGGTTCAATGTCCGATATCTGCTCAGGTTCTGATCTCGCAGTTGGTGAGTTCAAGCCCCGCATCTGGCTTGCTGCTGTCAGCAGGGATCCCGCTTCAGATTTTCTGTTCCCCTTGCTCTTTGTCCCTCCACTCACTCTCACAAAAATAAATTTAAAAAACATTAAAAAATTAAAAAAAGAAAAATCTTATTAAGGTATATTTGATCTCAAATCAGTTCTAATACTTTGTTTTTGAGGCTGTCTGAAGACTAATGCAGAATGGAAATGGCAACCCCCTGGGTGACTTTTCAGGAATCAAGCTGCAAGATTAACTACTGCTTTCTCTTATTCATCCAGTTTGGCTTTAATTTATTTGGGGATTCTTGCCAAGCTGACCCCTGAATCTGACTTCTCAGATTTAATTAAATTCCCTATGACAACTAGGAGTCCTGGAGAAAGTCAGGACAAACAGACCATCTAACAACAATGAGATGATTTTGGAGCTGGATAGCTCACAGATCAATATAAATAACTAGAATAGTCAGTGATCCCAGGGTGTCAGCACAGGGAATTCCTATTTATCATCCTCATACCTTCTAACTCTCAGAGAAAGCAATGTCAGCCTCTTACAAACCATATTATGTGTTAGTTCCCCCATGCAATGATAGCGAATAGTGTCTTTTCTAACAGCTTGACCAGCAAGATCAGTCCTAGGTCATTTTTAAAGTTATAGGAACTTTGTCATTCATGACCTTCTAGGCCAGTTCTTTAGAAAAATTGGAGACAAAGGTTGTTTTTTATATCTCCATTAACTTTCTTCCATCTCTGTCTCCACCCCTAAACCCCTGTACGTTGTGTTTTCCATGGTTTCCAAAACTCTGTCTTTCCTGTGATCATTTCCAGTATCTCTCTTCACCTTCTTCAGAAATATTGCTTTTTTACTGGACTATAAACAATACATAACCTTCTGTCAAGACAATGACAGGTTGAGTAGATGTACACTGAGGTGTTAATGATTGATCCTTCCACCCACTGCTCTTTCCAATGGTGTTTACATCTTAGGAAAGGAGTCTGGTTAATTCAAATGACTGAAGCAGGGTTGGGATAGGGAGGCATGACTGTCTTTTTGAGCCTCAGCATTCTTCAATTCATGAGCAGGCCCCTGCAACTGCGACTTTCTTGTCCCACTCTCAATATTACTCTGTGTACTACTGAGTCCAAAACACACTGCCTTTTTCCAGATATGTCTTTTCCAAAACTGCCTGCAGTGACTGGAAACTTATGTTCTAATTTTCTATATGCTTTGATTATTTCTGGTGGACTTGGTATAATGCTTCTTAAAATATGAAGCAGTTTGTTTCAACAAAGGAGACAAAGCACAGACTACTGAGTAAAAATTTCCTCTGTATTCAGACTTTTAAAAAGCTGTATTTACCACTGCTTTACTTCCTTTTCTTCTCTGAGTATGCAGGAATGAAGCTCTTTTCCCTCAAACATTCAGAGAGGTAGTGAGTTCAGGAATATAGAGGAGAAGAGCTAGTATGAGGCCTAAAATGTGGAAGTGATGGAAGACAGACAGACTCTAAAATAGGGGTGACTTGTATGGCCATAGAAACTAGCTTTCCTTCTTATCATGGAGAGGCTCCAACTTTACAGATAATGGGTTTATTACAAAGAACCTTCATTCTTTCCATTTGCTAGTCCAGGGTAAACTCTCAGTTTGTTACCTTCCTCACTCAAAGTGGTATCAAGGCTGAAAATATGGGTTACCTTCCTCAGTTGAGATCCTGGGACTTCTGGACTAGCCCCAGTTCAAGGCAGTTTGAAATTCAGGAAACAGTTTGGCATAATTCCTAGGGACCCAGAATTCATTATTTATTATTCAACAAATTTTTTGAACATCAACTTTCATGTGCCAGACACTTTTCTAGGTATTGATGGTTTGATGGTGACAATAATAGACAGAAAGCTGTTTTAAAGAGGGGCGCCTGGGTGGCTTAGTCGGTTAAGCGTCCGACTTTCACTTAGGTCATGATCTCGCGGTTCGTGGGTTCGAGCCCGGCGTCGGGTTCTGTACTGACTGCCAGCTCAGAGCCTGGAGCCTGTTTCGGTCTGTGACTCCCTCTCTCTCTGACACTCCCTTGCTCACGCTGTCTCTCTCTCCTAGAAATAAATAAAACATTTAAAAAAAAAAGCTGTTTTAAAGATTCTATTCTAGAATCAGAGCAGGGATAGCCAAAGCCAAAAAATTAACCAAGTTAAAAAATAATGGCAGATGATAATAAGTGCTACACAAAAAGAGCAAAATAAAGGAAAACACCTATCTGAAACCAAACCTCAGTCCCCATGGCAAGACTGGATTAAAACTTTAAAGATCAGAAGCATTGAAAAGAGAAGAGTGTTTCTCTCTAAATAAATACAATTATTTTAATTAAGTTTATGCTATAGTTATCAACGCATATAAACAAGTACAAGAAAATTCTGATTTTAAAACATCAAATTTCTTTGTTTTAAAAGGGTTATGAAGTCCTGAACTGCCCAAATTTTGTGTTTAGTCTGTCTACCTTTAGGTGTTCTGTTCTTGTCCAAGCCATAGAGACCTCAAAAGGCTAATGAAGACGCAAGCCTAGTCAATTTCCAGTCAGCAAAACTAATCATGCCATGACCTCAAGCTTCATCCTACAGCAATAGGCTCACTTGTTTTTTCTTTCTCTTTGTTTCTGTCTGTCTCCACCATTCCTTTCAGAAAAACATGCTGAGTAAAATATGAATGTTAATTCTTTGTTGCAATAAAGAGGTTTGGGCTGGAAGCCCAAATCTGGTTTTCATACTTAGTTTTTCTGCTCACTGAGTGAACGTGAGCTCACTGAGTGAACGTGAGCAAGTAAATTTCTCCCTCTATGCCTGGATTCCTCTATTAGTAAAATAAGCAGGTTGTTCTCAGTCATCTCTGAGGTCTCTGATAGTTCTAAGGGTGGAACTCCAGAGTCATTGATGCTGAGTCAGAACTAACAGTACTTATTAATAATGCTAGTACAGATGTTGGTACTTACTAAGTGCCAGATACTGTATTAAAATTTTTAAATAGCATTTTTTAATATTTTCATTTATTTCTAGGAGAGAGAGAGAGAGAGAGACAGCGTGAGGAAGGGAGGGTCAGAGAGAGAGGGAGACACAGACTCTGAAATAGGCTCCAGGCTCTGAGCTGGCAGTCAGCACAGAGCCCGACGCGGGGCTCGAACCCACGAACCGCGAGTTCATGACCTAAGCGAAAGTCTGACGCTTGACCGACTAAGCCACCCAGGCGCCCCACTGTACTAAAATTTTTAAATGCATTTCACAACAATAACATGAGAGAGGTTTTATGATTAGCCACATTCTACAGATAAGAAAACTGAGGCTGAACAAGCTGAAGAACAAACAGTTGTAGAGCTAATAAGTGGTCATCTCTGATTTGATCCCAGTTCTGTATGTCACTAAAGCCTGTGTTCTTAGTCAGTATTGCTTTGTCCATCCAGGACTATGAGTCTTAAGCACAAGAAGCACATTTTAATGGTGGAACTTCTGCCATTATGGAGAAAAAGAGGGAGGCTTTGGGGATAAGAAATCCCAAGTTTTTTCGTTTGAAACTACTTCACAAAAATGGCTGCCTACTCCCACTTAGAAGTGAGAACAGAAAGAATTTGAATAATAACAATAACAATTCATTTCAAATGCTCATTATGTGTCAGAAAGTATCACACAAAATCTCTTAACTTCATTTAAAAAAATTTTTTACATAGTTTATTGTCAAGTTGGTTTCCATATAACACCCAGCGCTCATCCCCACAAGTGCCCTCCTCCATACTCACCACCCCCTTTTCTTCCCCCCACCCCATCAGCCCTCAGTTTGGTCTCAGCATTCAAGAGTCTCTCATGGTTTGCCTCTCTCCCTCTCCCCGACTATATCCCCCCTTCTTCTCCCCAATGGTCCTTCGTTAAGTTCCTCCTAATCCTCCTATATGTGCAAACATATGGTATTTGTCCTTCTCTGCCTGACTTATCTTAACCTCATTTTTAAGATGATAAAACTGAGGCTTAAGGATTTTAAGTAAGTGTCCCAAAGTCATACAGCAATCAGTGGTAGAAACAAGACTTGCATACAGCCTGTCTGATTCTAAGCCCCCAATAAGTTATAGGGAGACTTGTTCTACTATATAAAAACAACATTTGTTGAATGCTTACTAGATATCAGTCGCTATGCTTTGCATATGTTTTCTCTTTTAATCTTTACAACAATCTTAAGAGTTAACTACTTTTATTAGGTACTTTTATTATCTCTTTTACAAGTGAAAGAAAGACACAGATTTAAGCAACTTGTTCAAAGTCTAATAGTAATTAAGTGGGTTTTTATGAAATCGAAACCTAACCATGGTAAGACTGCCCAAGATCAGGCTCTTAACTATTGCCCGACCTCTTTCTTACTACTTTTTTTCATACTCAAACTCCAGGTACATTTGTCTTTCCATTCCTTTAATAAGTGAGGCTCATTTTTGTCTTAGGGCCTTTGCCTTTGATCTTGTCTCTGCTTTGAATAGTTTTCCACTAGGTCATCACATGGCTGGCTCCTTCTCATTCAGGTTCAAATGTCACTTGTTTAGAGAGGCTTTTCCTGATCATCCATTCTACAGTAGATATGAGGTTACTGTTGTCACTTTACCCTATTATAACTTTCTTCAAGGGACTCTTTGATACTCTTCATTTTTAAGTTTATTTTGAGAGAGCAAGACAGGAAGAGAGGGAGAGAGAGAATGAGCAGCATGGGAGGGGAAGAAAGAGGGAGGGAGAGAGAATCCCAAGTAGGCTCCATATTGTCAGCACAGAGCCCGATGCAGGGCTTGAACCTGAACCATGAGATCATCACTTGAGCTGAAACCAAGAATCTAATGCTTACCTGACTGAGTCCCCCAGGTGCCCCTGATATTCTTATTGTTAATGTATTTTTTCAGTGTCTCTCTACATTACTCTCCATAAGATGTATGTTCCATGAAGGCAGAAATGATGTTATTCTTTTTCACTACAGTATCTAATATGTAGTAGACACTCAGGTAATATATGTTGAATAAATGAAAGTGGTAGATCTGAAATGGGAAACTAAATCTATATGACTTTAGCGTCCTTCCTGTATATGCTACTGACCTTCCATTTATCCATTGAGGTTTCTCTTTTCCCTAAAATGCAACCTCTTTTCCAACTGCTTCATGCTGACTTTCTTTAGAAGCTGAACACTGAAGAGTAAAATGTCTTACTTTTAGAAAACAGTACCAAAGTACATACCTAATTTCCTAAAGCGGCTACTTTAATTACCTTATCAGTTTTTACCTTTGAGGGGAATTTTTATGTAGAATGTGGGGATGCCCAAGCATTTTTCCTCATATGCAAGGAAGAGCTCAGAGAAAACAAACCTTGAGCATGCTTAAAACTCTTAAGCTATATTCAAGTCTTAAGTAAATAACTCCACCTTTCCTTTTCCAGTTTCCCTCATTTAATTTGTACCTTCTGGCACTTGCTGGCACTTCGGAGTTGTACATTAGACTGGAGCTTTCATCTGTATGGTATGTCACATAACATATAAAGTTGACTACAAAGAAGTATCTTGTTACTGGTGATTCTGAAAAATCTCCCATTACTTTCAACACACATTCCTCTGGTTGATTTTCAGTCTATTTCTTTATTAGAAACCACTGTTTAGCCATTGAAAGGAAATGCTTTTAATAAAAAAGAAAAAAAGTAAGGGGAAGGGAAAAGTGCTATGTAATTGGATGCCATCCAGGAGGTACATACATAGCTTTAACTGTGATGGAGTATAATGGTAGCCTTTTTTCTAGTAGGATCTGGGGCCAATGCTCACAGTTTTCTCTTTGCAGTTTTACTGGGAGAAGTCTGTTCTGGTTTCTCAAATAAAATGTACTGCTATCATCATCTGCCAAAATGCTAACTGAAAAGATCCATTATTTTTTATATTTAATACCTTATAAATTATATGGAGATTGTGTTGACCGACATCGACACCTGGAAAGATGGTCAGAAACTTTTTTCCTAGGTCAGGTAAGGCTGAGTGAGTGCCTATTTCTTCATCAATGACCAATTATGCATTCATAGAGAAAACATTTCTTAGTGTCTAGGCAGGTAACCTCAGAGGAACTGGGGTGGCTGGATTTGAAGAAAAGGATGCAAATGAGCAGTAGCCATTTGGAATTTATATGGAAAATATATAGTTGCCTGTTACTTAACAGAGGTGAATTGTGTGTGAACTACTCAGGACTTGAAGGAGAGAAAAATCTTATTTTGTTTAAGCAAAGCTGAATGTGTTTTCAGAGGCTTTTCTGAATTTCATATTGGCTGTCTCTGCATACTGGAGAAGGTACTTTGCTTTTGAACTCTGCCCAAGTATTATCTAATTTCGAACCAATGTATCCCAATTTGTTCCCAAATTTATCTTAAGAGGAATTAAATGAAAGTTGTGAAACAAATGATGGTGTCTGGTTGCTTATGAAGACTTTTCATTTTACTGTTAACTCACTTGCTTGTTTCTAGCTAAAAAAACTTGCAGTTATATTTTTGTCCACAGCTCTGGTTTGTTCTGGGCCATTATTGGCTTCATGTTTAGGTCTTCATATGTGGAGTGCTTGACAAACCTCTCTCTAAAGCAGAGCATGGCTGGGGATTAGCTGTTCCTAAAAAATAGGTTTTCAATGATCTGTTCACTGTCTTTGCCTGTCACAAACGGTATGCCTTTGCTAAGCAGTGGGGAAAAACCCAAAGCTAACTTCATCCTTATTGGGAAAAAAAAAATGACAGATTTCCCTCTAAGGTCAGGAACATGACAGGGATGTCCACTTTCACCATTATTATTTAACATAGTACTGGAAGTCCCAGCCTCAACAATTAGACAACAAAAAATAAATAAAAGGCATCCAAATAGGCTAGGAAGAAGTAAAACTTTCACTATTTACAGATGACATGATGCTTTATATGAAAAATCTGAAAGACACAGAAACCTGTTGCATTTCTATAAGCCAATAATGAAGCAACAGAAATTAAGGGATCAATCTCATTTACAATTGAACCAAAACCCATAAAATATCTAGGAATAAACCTAACCAAAGAGGTGAAACACCTGTACTCTAAAAACTATAAAACTCTGATGAGAGACATTGAAGGTCATTCTGTGATCATGGATCTAAAGAATAAATATTGTTAAAATGTCTCTTCTACCCAAAGAAATCTACATATTTAATGAAATCCCTATCAAAATACCACCATCATTTTTCACAGAGCTAGGACAAACAATCCTAAAATTTGTTTGGAACCACAAAAGATGCCAAATAGCCAAAGCAACCTTGAAAAAGAAAAGCAAGGCTGGAAGCATCACATTTCTGGACTTCAAGTTATATTACAGAGCTGTAGTGATAAAAAATATTATAGAACTATCACCAAAATAGACACATAGTTCAATAGAACAGAATAGAAAATGCAAAAGTAATAAACAGACAACTATATGGTCAATTAATCTTCAACAAAGGGAAGAATATCCAATGGACAAAAGATAGTCTTTTCAACAAATATTTGGGAAAACGATGGCAACCTGCAAAAGGATGAAACTGAACCACTTTCTTACACCACGCACAAACATAAATTTCTTAGATATGTCTCCTGATGCAAGGGAAGTGAAAGGAAAAATAAACTATTGGGACTTCATTAAAATGAAAAAGCTTCTGCCATGGGAAGGAAGCAATTTATGAAACTAAAAGTCAACTTATGGAATGGGAGAAGGTATTTGCAAATGACATCTGATAAAAGGTTCGTATCCAAAATATATAAAGAACTCAACTCCCAAAAACAAATAGTCCAATTAAAAATGGAAAGAGGACAAAAAAGCTTTTTTTCCTTTTTTTTTTAATGTTTTATTTATTTCTAGGAGAGAGAGAGAGAGAGACAGCGTGAGCAGGGGAGGGTCAGAGAGAGAGGGAGGCACAGACTGAAACAGGCTCCAGGCTCTGAGCTGGCAGTCAGCACAGAGCCCGACGCAGGGCTCGAACCCACGAACCGCGAGATCATGACCCAAGCGAAAGTCGGATGCCTAACCAACTAAGCCACCCAGGCGCCCCCAAAAAAGCTATTTTTCCACAGAAGGCAAACAGATGGCTAACAGACACATGAAAAGATGCTCAATGTCACTGATTATCAGAACTACAAATCAAAACTACAATTAGATATCACCTTACACTTGTCAGAATAGCTAAAATCAACAACATAAGAAACAACAGGTGTTGTTTTGGGAGATAGATAAGGGAAACCCTTCTGCACTATTGGTGGGAATGCCAACTGGTGCAACCAGTCTAGAAAACAGTATGAAAGTTCCTCAAAATGTTAAAAATAGGGGCACCTGAGTGGCTCAGTTGGTCAAGCGTCCGACTTCGGCTCAGGTCATGATCGTACATTTTGTGGGTTTGAGCCCCGAGTTGGGCTCTGTGCTGACAGCTAAGAGCCTGAAGCCTGTTTCGGATTCTGTGTCTCCCTTTCTCCCTGCCCCTCCACCACTCACACTCTGTCTCAATCTCTCTCTCTCTCTCTCTCAAAAATGAATAAAGATTAAAAAATTAAAAACAAAAGTTAAAAATAAAACTACTCCATGATCCAACCATTGCCTTGGTAGATATTTACCCAAAGAATTAAAAAATACCAATTTAAAGGAATACATGTACCCCAATGTTTATAGCAGCATTATCTATAATAGCTAAAGTATGGAAACAGCTCAAGTGTCCAATGAATGATGAATGGATAAGGAAGATGTCATATATATCTATATATCTATTTACCTATAGGTATATTACTCAGCCATAAACAAAAATGAAATCTTGTCATTTGTAATAACATGGATGGAAATAGAGAAAGTCAGTCAGAAAAAGACAAGTGCCATATGAAATCTATTGTATGTATAATTTAAGAAACAAAATAAATGAGCAAATGGGAAAAAAAGAAAGAGAGAGAGGTAAACCAGGAAACAGACTCTTCCGTATAAAGAACAAAGTGATGTTTACCAGAAGGGAGAGGAAGGGGGAATAGGTTAAATAGGTGATGGGAATTAAAGAGTGCACTTCTCCTGATGAGCACTAGGTGATGTATGGAATTGTTGAATCACACTGTATGGTACGCCTGAAACTAGTCTAACACTGTATGTTAACCAAATGGAACTAATATAAAAACTTTAAAACTTTGTATTGAATTAATAGATGATTAATTAAAAAGCAGTGAAATTAATACTTTTAATAAAGTCACAGAGTTCACGTGCATCAAAACTGTTTTTATGATCATAATTGTTTTAGCTGATTTATAAAACCTCAAATCAGCATTTAACAATGAACTTTTAATCTTTTTTAGCTCCAAATCAAGCATTGTAATCAAGAAATCCTGGTTGCCAATTTTATTTCTTCTGGTGGAACTTATTAAGAGTCGAATGGTGAGGGGCACCTGGGTGGCTCAGTCGGTTAAGTGTCTGACTTCGGCTCAGGTCATGATCTCACAGTTTGTGAGTTAAAGTCCTGGGTCGGGCTCTGTGCTGACAGTTCAGAGCCCGGAGCCTGCTTTGGATTCTGTATCTCCCTGTCTCCCTGCCCCTCTCACGTTTGATCTCTTGTCTGTCTCTCTCTCAAAAATGAATAAAACATTTAAAATTTTTTAAAAAAAGAGTTGAATAGTGAGTGAGTGCTTCTGTGTGTGTGTGTGTGTGTGTGTGTGTGGTGTATACACATGCTCAGAGATATGCGTATCATATGTATGGCTACATGTGGATATGTATAGTTTATGTTTCTTTTTATTTTATTTTTTTCTGTTTCTTTTTAAACTCATGTTTTGTGAATCGGTGATGATATTTGAAAAGGGTGGTTGCTAATTGCAATGAATGAGATTTCATTCACCTGATGACCATAAACGGTAGATATGTTAAGCTCCACTAAAAAAAAAAAAATGTGTGGATAGGTTTATTATAATGAGGAAATTTCTTTTTAGTTTCTTTCTAGAGACACTGAAATATATGAGCTGGCAAAATGAAAGTCAATAATAAAATGGAATACCTCCTTATCCAACACCCTAACAGTATCTATGTAGAGAAATAAGCTGTTTATCATTTATATCTTATATATAATTATAATTTAAATCTACATTCAGCTGTCACTTCCTTTAGTTAAGTCTTCTTTATTATTCTCAAACAAAATTACCAGGCTGTTTTCTATTTTTGGCTACCATAGCACATGGTATGTAACTATTTTCCTATCTACCACATCACATTTGTCTACTTCCGGTGCAGCTGTGTGGCTCAGTTGGTTAAGCATCCAACTTCAGATCAGATCATGATTGCACAGTTCTTGGGTTCAAGCCCCATGTCAGGTTCTGTGCTGACAGTTCATAGCCTGGAGCCTGTTTCAGATTCTATGTCTCCCTCTCTGTCTACTCCTCCTCTACTTGAGTTTCTCTCTCTCTCTCTGTTTCAAATAAATAAACATTTAAAAATAACTTGTCTACTTCTATATGTGTTTTATTTTGTAATATATTTACTTCTTCAGCACCACTTACCTGGGAAACAGTGGGAGATCTATAAATGCTTGTTGTGTAAAATAATGAATGAGTGGGAAGGTATCATATTGTACGTATTGCAGAGAACTGCAAATAAAATGGTCACAACTTCTGAATAAATATCAGGTCCTATGGCTTGCCAAATTACTTTTATGCTGTTTTTGGGTATGAGTGGCAGAGGTAAGAGATATGTTTTGGAAGGCAAACTATAGTAATTGTTAGATATTTTTAGTAATTTATAAGGATATATTATATAGGAAACAGTATTTGAAATTGGGTCTGTCTTAGAAAATCTGACTGTATGATTGCCATGACTATCGGATCTCAAAATGCTTAATTAAGGAGAATGCATTTTATCAGACAAATGTCAGCAATCCACTGTAGTATGGGGAGGGTTGTTGGTACTGATCCCTGAAAGAGGAGGAGTGCACTGGGGATACTTTAGACATGGACTTTAGAACACATAAATAAATGGAGGAAGTTCAAATGAATTAAATTCACTCTTTGGAATATTTTTTATAAGAAAGATATGTGTCTGTATTAGTGCTGGTACCCTGCTGTTTTGATCAGTACAATATTGTAATATAACTTGATTTCTGGAATTATAATGCTTCCAGCTTTGCTTTGCTTTTCCAAGATTGCTTTGGCTATTCGGGGTCTTTTGTGGTTCCTCTCAAATTTTAGGATTGTTTTTTCTAGCTCTGTGAAAAACTATGGTGGTATTTCGATGGGGGTTGCATTAAATATGATAACTAGAAAAGAATTTGAAGCAGTAATCAAAAACTTCTCAACAAACAAGACTCCAAGGCTGGATGATTTCCCAGGTGAATTCTACCAAGTAATTAAAGAAGAGTTAATACCTATTCCTTTGAAGCAGGTCCAAAAAAATAGAAATGGAAGGAAAACTTCTAAACTCATTCCATGAGACTAGCATTACCTTGATTCCAAAACCAGAGAAAGACCCCACTTAAAAGGAGAATTACATACCAATTTCCCTAGTGAACATGGATGCAAAAATTGCCAATTAGATAATAGCAAATCGAATCCAACAATTAATTCAGAGTCATTTACCATGATTAAGTGGGATTTAATCATGTGCTGCAGGTGTGGTTCAATATTTGCAAATCAGTCAACATTATATATCACAATAATAAAAAAAGGATAAGAACCTCATGGTCCTCTCAAGAGATGCAGAAAAAGAATTTGACAAACTACAGCACCTTTTCTTGATAAAAGCTCTCCAGAAAGTTGGGATAGAAAGAATATACCTCAACATGATAAAGGTCATATACAAAAGACCCAGAACTATATCATTCTCAATGGTGGAAAACTGAGAGCTTTCTCCCTAAAGTCAGGAACATGACAGGGATGTCCTCTCTCACCATTGTTGTTCAACATAATTCTGGAAGTCCTAGCCTCAGCAATCAGACAACAAAAAGAAATACAATGCATCCAAATAGACAAGGAATAAGTCAAGCTTTCACTTTTCACAGACGACATGATACTGTGTCTGGAAAACTCAAAATACCACCAAGAAACTGCTAGAAGTGAAATGTTAATTCAGCAAAGTTGCAAGATATAAAATCAACGTGCAGAAATCTGTTGTATTTCTATACACCAATAATGAAGCAGCAGAAAGGAAATCAAGGAATCAGTTCCATTTACAATTGCACCAGAAACCATAAGATACCTAGGAGTAAACCTAACCAAAGAAGTAAAACTTCTGTGTGCTGAAAACTATAGAAACCTTATGAAGGAAATTGAAGAAGACACAAAAATATGGAAAACATTCCATGCTCATGGATTGGAAGAACAAATATTATTAAAATGTCTATACTACCAAAAGAAACCTAAATGTTCAATGCAATTCCTATCGAAATAACAACAGCATTTTTCTTTAAGCTAGAACAAATAATTCTAACATAAATATATATGGAACAGGGGCGCCTGGGTGGCTCTGTTGGTTAAGCGTCCAACTTCGACTCAGATCATTAACTCATGGTTTGTAGGTTCAAGCCCCATCTTGGAATCTGTGCTAACAGCTCAGAGCCTGGAGTCTGATTTGGATTCTGTGTCTCCTTTCTCTCTTTTTTTTTATTTTTTATTTTTTACAAATAGTTTATTGTCAAGTTGGTTTCCATATAACACCCAGTGCTCATCCCCACAAGTGCCTCTCTCTGTGCCCATCCCCCTTTCCCCCCACATCCATTAGTCCTCAATTTTGGTCAGCATTCAAGAGTCTCTCATGGTTTGCATCTCCCCATTTCCCCCACTATTTCCCCGCTTCTTCGTCCCCCATGGTTCTCCGTTAAGTTCCTCCTAATCCTCCTATACGGGCAAACATATATTTGTCCTTCTCTGCCTGACTTATTTGGCTCAGCATAACATCATCAAGGTCCATCCATGTTGCTACACAAGGCCAGATTTCATTTTTTCTCATTGCCATGTAGTATTCCATGGTATAGATAAACCACATCTTCTTGATCCATTCGTCCATTGATGGACACTTAGGCTCTTTCCATATTTTGGCTATTGGTGAGAGTGCTGCTATGAACATTGGGGTACATGTGCTCCTATGCCTCAGCATTTCTGTATCCCTTGGGTAAATTCCTAGCAGTGCTGTTGCTGGGTCATAGGGGAGTTCTATTGTTAGTTTCCTGAGGAACCTCCACACTGTTTTCCAGAGGGGCTGTACGAGTTTACACTCCCAAAAACAGTGTAGGAGGGTGCCCGTTTCTCCACATCCTCGCCAGCACCTAGATTTCTCTGATTTGCTCATTTTAGCCACTCTGACTGGCGTGAGGTGGTATCTCAGTGTGGTTTTGATGTGCATTTCCCTGATGAGAAGGGATGCTGAGCATCATTTCATGTGTCTGTTGGCCATCTGGATGTCCTCTTTGGAGAAGTGTCTGTTCATAACTTCTGCCCATTTCTTTACTGGGTTGTTTGTTTTTCGGGTGTGGAGTTTGGGGAGTTCGTTATAGATTCTGGATATCAACCCTTTATTTGATATGTCATTTGCAACTATCTTTTCCCATTCCGTTGGTTGCCTATTAGTTTTGTGGGTTGTTTCCTTTGCCGTGCAGAAGCTTTTATCTTGATGAGGTCGCAATTGTTTATTTTTGCTCTTGATTCCCTTTCTTTGGGGGCTGTGTGAAGTAAGAGGTTGCTGCGGTGGAGATCAAAGAGGTTGTTTCCTACTTTCTCCTCTAGGGTTTTGATGGTTTCCCGTCTCACATTCAGGTCCTTTATCCATTTTGAGTTTATTTTTGGGTATGGTGTGAGAAATTGATCTAGTTTCATTCTTCTTCATGTTGCTGTTCAGTTCTCCCAACACCATCTGTTAAAGAGGCTGTCTTTTTTCCATTGGATATTCTTTCCTGCTTTGTGAAAGATTAGTTGGCTGTATACTATTGGGTCCTTCCTTTTTTTTTTTTTTTTACAAATAGTTTATTTTCAAATTAGTTTCCACATAACACCCAGTGCTCATCCCCACAAGTGTCCTCTTCCATGCCCATCCCTCCTCCCCCCCACATCCATCAGTCCTCAGTTTTTGTCAGCATTCAAGAGTCTCTCATGGTTTCCCTCTCTCCCTTTCCCCCACCATTTCCGCCCTTCTTCTCCCCTTGTTCCTCCATCAAGTTCCTCCTAATCCTCCTATACGTGCAAACATATGATATTTGTCCTTCTCTGCCTGACTTATTTCGCTCAGCATAACACCCTCAAGGTCCATCCATGTTGCTACACATGGCCAGATTTCATTGTTTCTCATTGCCATGTAGTATTCCATGGTATAGATAAACCACATCTTCTTGATCCATTCGTCCGTTGATGGACACTTAGGCTCTTTCCATGTTTTGGCTGTTGGTGAGAGTGCTGCTATGAACATTGGGGTCCATGTGCTCCTATGCATCAGCATTTCTGTATCCCTTGGGTAAATTATTAGCAGCGCTATTGCTGGGTCATAGGGGAGTTCTATTGTTAAATTTTTGAGGAACCTCCACACTGTTTTCCAGAGAGGCTGTACCAGTTTACATTCCCACCAACAGTGTAAGAGGGTGCCCGTTTCTCCACATCCTCGCCAGCACCTAGATTTCTCGGATTTGCTCATTTTAGCCACTCTGACTGGCGTGAGGTGGTATCTCAGTGTGGTTTTGATGTGTATTTCCCTGATGAGGAGGGATGCTGAGCATCGTTTCATGTGTCTGTTGGCCACCTGGATGTCCTCTTTGGAGAAGGGTCTGTTCATATCTTCTGCCCATTTCTTTACTGGGTTGTTTGTTTTTCGGGTGTGATGTATGGGGAGTTCCTTATAGATTCTGCATATCAACCCTTTATCTGATTTGTCATTTGCAACTATCTTTTCCCATTCAATTGGTTGCCTATTAATTTTCTGGGTTGTTTCCTTGGCTGTGCAGAAGCTTTTAATCTTGATGAGGTCCCAACAGTTTATTTTGGCTCTTGATTCCCTTGCTTTTGGGGATGTGTCAAGTAAGAAGTCGCTGCGGTGGAGGTCAAGGAGATTGTTTCCTGCTTTCTCCTCTAGGGTGTTGATAGTTTCCTGTCTCACGTTCAGGTCCTTTATTCATTTTGAGTTTCTTTTTGTGCATGGTGTGAGAAATTGATCTAGTTTCATTCTTCTCCATGTTGCTATCCAGTTCTCCCAACATCATCTGTTAAAAAGGCTGTCTTTTTTCCATTGGATATTCCTTCCTGCTTTGTCAAAGATTAGTTGGCTGTATACTTTTGGTTCCACTTCTGAGTTCTCAATTCTGTTCCATTGGTCTATGTGTCTGTTTTTGTGCCAATACCATACTGTCTTGATGATGACAGCTTTGTAGTAGAGGCTAAAGTCTGGGATGGTGATACCTCCCGTTTTTGTTTTATTCTTCAGTATTACTTTGGCTATTCGAGGTCTTTTGTGGTTCCATACAAATTTTAGGATAGTTTGCCGGAGGTTTGAGAAGTATGCTGGTGCAATTTTGATTGGAAGTGCATTGAATGTGTAGATAGCTTTGGGTAGTAAGGACATTTTAACTATATTTATTCTTCCTATCCATGAGCATGGAATGTTTTTTCTTTTCTTTGTGTCTTCTTGAATTTCCTTCATACGTTTTCTGTAGTTTTCATCATATAGATGTTTTGTACCCTTGGTTAGGTTTATTATTAGGTATTTTATGGTGTTTTGTGCAATAGTGAATGGTATCAGTTTCTTGATTTCTCTTTCTGTTGCTTCATTGATGGTGTATAAAATGCAACTGATTTCTGTATGTTGATTTTGTACCCTGCAACTTGGCTGAATTCTTGGCTCAGTTCTAGTAGGCTTCTGGTGGAGTCTGTCGGGTTTTCGATGTAGAGTATCATCTCATCTGCGAAGAGTGAAAGTTTGACTTCCTCTTTGACAATTCTGATTCCTTTGATTTCCTTTTGTTCTCTGATGGCTGATGCTAGGACTTCCAGCACTATGTTAAACAACAGTGGTGAGAGTGGACATCCCTGTCGTGTTCCTGATCTCAGGGGTAAAGCTCTCAGTTTTTTCCCCGTTGAGGATGATGTTAGCTGAAAGCTTGTCATAAATGTCTTTTATGATGTTTAAGTAAGTTACTTCTATCCCAACTTTCTCTAGAGTCTTTATTAAGGAGGGATGCTGTATTTTGTCAAATGCTTTTTCTGTATCTATCTACAGAATCATATGGTTTTTATCTTTTTTTGTTGTTGTTGATGTGATGTATCACATTGATTGATTTGTGAATGCTGAGCCAGCCCTGTAACCCAGGAATTAATCCCACTTGATATTGGTGGATCATTCTTTTTATGTGCTGTTGGATTCGTTTTGCAAGGATCTTGTTGAGGATTTTTGCATCCGTATTGGTCAAGGATATTGGCCTGTACTTCTCTTTTTTAGCTGGATCTTTGTCTGGCTTGGGAATCAGAGTGATTCCAGCTTCATAAAATGAGTCTAGGAGTTTTTCTTCCCTTTCTATTTTTTGGAATAGCTTGAGAAGAATTGGTATTAGTTTTGTTTTAAACGTCTGGTAGAATTCCCGGGGAAGACATCAGGTCCTGGACTCTTATTTGTTGGGAGATTTTTTATCACTGATTCTATTTCGTCACTAGTTATGGGTCTGTTCAGATTTCCTATCTCTTCCCGTGTAAATTTTGGTAGTGGGTGTGTATTTAGGAATTTGTCCATTTCTTCTAAGTTTTCCAATTTGTTGGCATATAATTTTTCATAGTATTCCCTGATAATTGCATGTATTTCTGAGGTGTTGGTTGTAATAACTCCATTTTCATTCATGATTTTGTCTATTTGGGTGCTCTCTTCTTTTTGAGAAGCCTGGCTAGAGGTTTGTCAATTTTGTTTATTTCTTTAAAAAACCAACTCTTAGCTTCATGGATATGTTCAATTAATTCTTTGGTCTCTATGTTGATTATTTCTGCTCGGATTTTTACTATTTCTCTTCTTCTCCTGGGTTTAAGGCTTTCTTGTTGCTCTGCCTCTAGTCTCTTTAAGTGAGCTGTTGGTTCTTGGACTTGCGCTTTTTCTAGTTTCTTGAAATAGGCCTGGACTGCAATGAACTTTCCTCTTAGTTCTGCCTTTGCCCCATCCCATAGATTTTGGATTGTTGTGTTTTCATTTTCATTGGTTTCCATATATTTTTAAATTTCATCTCTAATTGCCTGATTGACCCATTCATCCTTTAATAGGGTGTTCTTTAACCTCCATGTTTTTGGAGGTTTTCCAGGCTTCTTCCTGTGATTGATTTCAAGTTTCAAAGCATGATGATCTGAGAGTGTGCATGGTATGATCTCAATTCTTTTATATTTACTGAGGGCTGCTTTATGTCCCAGTATGTGATCTGTCTTTGAGAATGTGCCATGCGCACTTCTCAGGATGTAGAGGTCAAAATATATCCATCAGATCCATGTGGTCCAATGTGTCTTTCAAGTCCATTATTTCTTTAGTGATTTTCTGTCTGGTGAAACTATCCATTGCTGTAAGCGGAATATTGAAGTCTCCTGCTTTTAACACATTCATGTCTATAAGCCTGTTTCTGTTTGTGATTAATTGTTTTAAATATTTAGGTGCTTCCCTATTCGGTGCATAGACATTTATGATTGTTAGTTCTTCCTTATGGATAGACCCTGTAACTATTATGTAATGCCCTTCTTCATCTCTTGTTATTGTCTTTAATTTAAAGTCCAGTTTGTTGATATAAGTATAGCGACTGTGGCTTTCTTTTGATTTCCTGTAGCATGATATATATTTCTCCATCCCCTTTCTTTTAATCTTAAGGTATCTTCCAGTCTAAAATGAGTTTCTTGTAGACAGTATACAGATGGATTTTGTTTTTTTATCCATTCTTCTACCCTATGTCTTTTGATTGCAGCATTTAGCCCATTTACATTCAGTGTTATTATTGAGATATGTGGGTTTAGAGTTTTTGTGTCCTTTGTGAAGTTCATGTTTGTGGTGCTCTCTCTGGTATCTTTGTTCCTTGCAAACTTTTCTTCAGAGCGTTCCCCTCAGGATTTCTTTTAGGGATGGCTTAGTGGTGAGAAATTCTCTCAATTTCTGCTCATATGGAAAGCCTTTTATCTCTCCTTCTATTCTGAATGACAGGCTTGCTGGATAGAGGATTCTTGGCTGCGTATTTTTTCTGTTCATCACTTTGAAGATCTCCTGCCATTCCTTTCTGGCCTGCCACGTTTCAGTACATAGGTCTGTCACCACTCTGATAGGTTTCCCTTTGTATGTTAGGGCCCTTTTCTCCCTAGCTGCTTTCAAAATTTTCTCTTTTTCCTTATATTTTGCCATTTTTACTATGATATGCCTTGCAGAACCTCGATTCAGATTATGTTTGAGGGTGTCCTCTGAGCCTCTCGTATTTCAACGTTTAGTTCTTTTCTCAGGTTGGGGAAGTTCTTTGCTATAATTTGTTCCAGGACTCCTTCAGCACCTTTCCCCCTCTCTTCCTCTTTTGGGATTCCTATGATACGGATATTGTTGCGTTTGACCGTGTCGCTGAGCTCTCACACTGTTCTTTCATGTTCCTGTATCAGTTTGTCTCTCTTTCTGTCAGCTTCTTGTTTTTCTATAATGATGTCTTCTAAATCACTTATTCTCTTTTCTCCCTCTTCGAAATGTGTATTGGAGGCCTCTAATTTATTATGTATCTCATTTATTGCTTTTTTAAATTCTTCATGCCTATTTATATTCTCCATTTTGTCTGTAGCCATAGTTTCTTTGATGTGACTTATGCTTTTTTCTAGCCCAGCGATTACTTTTGTATTTAGTTTTCTAAAATCTTGTTCTTTTATTCTGCTTATATCTATTTTGAGCAAATCATTAGTTGTCAATTCTTCTTGGAGTTTCTTTGCGGGAGATCTTTTTCGTTTCTTCATTTTAGTTAGTTTTCTGGCTCTTGCTACTTTTAAAGAACTGTTATGCTCTCTGCACCTGTGAGTGCTGCTGTATCCAGGAAGACTGTTTGACTGTCCAGGGCCTATACTTTCAGAGAGTGTTTTTTGAATGGTATCGCTTGGTCTCTCTTGCTGAGATCTTGGTTATTTTGTTTTCCTACTCGTAGTCATATTTGGGACTCTCCACCATATATACTTTGGCTTGTTTCTTGATGTAGCCCTGGAGAGGAAAACAGAATGACAAACACACAGGGAGCAGGGGCACACAAACGCACAGACAAATCCGAATAACATGCAAATTGAGAGGGACAGTGATAAAGTTAAGAGAAAAGACAGAGGAGGTAGGGCGAATAATAGAAAATAAAAAAATACATAAAAAGTCAAAAGGAAGAAAAGAAAAGGAAAAAAGAAGAATTCCAATGGACAAAGAACGGTTTATAGCATATAACCGGATTTCCCAGCTACAATTAAATAGGTGGATGTATGCAGTGCTGGTTGAAGAGCATAGAGCCAGAGAGAGAAGACAGGGCGTGGATGAGGCAAAATTGGAAATAGAATATACAGGTAGAAGGGATATGAAACCTTTTTCAAAGAGTGAACGGGTGGAGTATGGTTGGTTAGGTGAGAGAAGGATTCTGGTGTTATCCAGAGAAACTATATAGTATAATTAGTCCTGAGAGAAAGAGATGAAAAGGTCGGGAGGTGTAGAATTTACATCTACAGAATGGACTAAATTTGATTGTTTAAGCACGCCAGTGACCAGAAGTAATCAGGTCAGTGTTCTGTGGGAAAAAAAAGGAAGAAAAAACCCCCAAAAAACAACAACAAAAAAAAAAAACAAAAAAAAAATAAGGGAAAAGGGAGGAGGGCAGCTCTCAAGCAGGGATGGGCGTGGTGTGATCTAATGCGTCATGCAGGAGTTCTGTCTTGGCGGTTGTAGAGAGGAGAGTGGTGGCTCTCCACCTCGCTTTTATAGGCGTGTAAACTCCCAGGGCAAGGGGCTCAGCCAAAATTTGTTGTGCTTTTCAACCCAGGCTAGTCCCAGCCTCCAAATCCCAGGTCAAGCATCCAGCTGAAATTGCATCAGACGATCCCCTGGCAACCCCCTCAAGGCAATTCCAAGCCTCCTGGCTAGCTCTGGGGTTGGAGCCAGAAACCGCTGCCTGGGCGGGGCAGGGGCCTTGTCTGCCGGTGTGCTGAGCCCGCTGGAGTGAGGAAATCGAGTTCCCTCTGTGTCTCGTCAGCCAACGCACGAACTCGTGGTCAAATCTGCCAGTTTTTAGCTCCTTGCCTTCCCTCTAGAGCCAGCTAGGAGCACAGACGCCGGTGCCTGCGTGCGGCTCCTCAAGGGGTCCAAGCCCACCAGGAGGACAGTGGCGGTACGCGCGCAGCTTCTCCCAGCTAGCAATTATCCAGCACAAAGATGCAAACCGCGAACGCAGCCCTTCTGGGATGATTTGGAGCATGGGGGGGCCTGGTGTGCAGGTGTTTTGTGCGCAAGGTCTTTCTACGCCCCGAGTGGAGGTTTTTCACCTGAACGGAGGTTTTCTGTTTCGGGCTCTCTTTTTCCCCCTCACTCCCCGCAGAAGGGGGTCGCCCCGTCCCTGCAGTCTCTGATCCAGGCCCGATTTTATCTTCCCCAGTTTGCACTCACGTTAGAAGTCTTTCTCAGTGGAGTCTGCATCCTTTTTCTCCCCATCTCTTGGGTTTGGTACGGTTTCCTATGGCTTCACATCTTTTCCGTGTGAGGCATGGGCGCAAGTGCAAGTAAGGAGCTCCCTACTTCTCTGCCATCTTGCCCCTCCTTCTCCTCCTCTCTCTCCTTATGCCTCTTCCCTACTTGTGCTCTCTCTCTCTCTTTCTGCCTAAAAAATAAATAAACATTAAAAAATAAAGTAAATAAAATAAAATATATATGGAACCAGAAAAGATTCCAAATAGCCAAAGTAATGTTGAAAAAGAAAACCAAAGCTGGAGGCATTACAGTTTCAGACTTCAACCTGTTTTGTAATACAGGTACTGGCACAAAAAAGACACATATATTAGTGGAACAGAATGGAGAACACAGAAATGGATCCACAAGTGTATTGCCAACTAATCTTCCACAAAGCAGGAAAGAATATATGATGGAAAACATATAGTCTCTTCAGTAAATGGTGTTGGAAAAACTAGACAGCAACATGAAGAAGAATGAAATTGGACCACTTTCTTACACCACACACAAAAGTCAATTCAAAATGGATGCAAGACCTAAATGTAAGACAGGAAGCCATAAAAGTCCAGGGAAGAAAACAGGCAATCACCTCTTTGACCTTGGCCCCAGCAACTTCTTACTAGGCATGTCTTTGGAGGCAAGGATGACAAAAGCAAAAATGAACTAGTGAGACCTCAGCAAGATAACAAACTTCTAAACCACCTAGGAAACAATCAACAAACCTAAAAGTCAGCCTACTTAATGGGAGAAGATATTTGCAAATGATATGTTAGATAAAAGGGTAGTATCCAAAATCTATAAAGAATGTACCTAATACAACACCCCTAGAAAACAAATAATCCAATGAAGAAATGGGCAAAAGATATAAACAGACATTTTTCCAAAGAAGACATCCTTTGTTAGAAGATGGCTAACAGACACATGAAAAGACGCACATCATCACTCATAATCAAGGAAATATAAATCAAAGCCACCATGAGATACTACCTCATACTTTTCAGAATGGCTAAAATTAACAACTCAGGAGACAACAGATATTGGATAAGTAACAGAAAGGGAAACATTTTTGTACTGTTTGTGGGAATGCAAACTGGTAAAGCTATTCTGGAGAACAGTATGGAGGTTCCTCAAAAAAATTAAAAATAGAACTACTCCACAACCCTGCATTTGCATCACTACGTGTTTATCCAAAGGATACAAAATGCTGATTTGAAGGGGCACAAGCACCCCAATGTTTGTTGCAGCATTATCTACAGTAGCCAAATTATGGAAAGAGACCAAATTTCCATCAACTGATGAATGGATAAAGAAGAATATCATTACCTGGTGATCAAATGAATGAAATCTTGTCATTTGCAACAACGTGGATGGAACTAAAATGTATTATGGTAAGTGAAAGAAGTCAGTCAGAGAACGAAAAATATATGATTTCATTCATGTGTGCAGTTTAAGAAACAAAACAGATCAATATAGGAGTAGGGAAGGAAAATATGATAAAAACAGAGAGAGAAGCAAATCATAAGAAACTCTTAAATACAGAGAACAAACTGAGGTTGCTGGAGGGGTGATGGGTTGGGAGGCATGGGCTAAATGGTTGATTAGTAGATACTAAGGAGGGCAATTTTTTGGACGAGCACTGGGTGTTATACGTAAATGATGAATCATTAAATTCTCCTCCTGAAACCACTATCACACTATATGTTAACTAACCTGGATATAAATTTAAAAATAAATAAAAATAAATAATAAAAAGCAAAACAAGCAGGAAGGACTGTTAATGATATACTTTTACCATATGTATATTGTCATTTAGATTGCAAGATATATGAAATGTACATTATAAATGTACATTTACGAAGTGTAAACTTTCCCTCCCTCTGCCTTTGGAAACGACCAGGAAACTTCTCACTTCTGGGCTCCCGAAGCTAGAGATTGGGCTGCTACCTTGATAAGTAATCCAAAGTGTCAGTGAGTATGTATGTTCTGCAGTGAGTTGGAGTTTGTTTCTAAATGTCACTGAGAAGCTATGGCTGCAGAGAGGTAAGAGTAGAGAGGATATTGAGGGCTTGGCTTCTAAAAACACAGCTAGTTATATTTTCCTTGGAGGCAGCTTTATGAGACATGCATGAAGGGCTTTGTAAATGTTGAATACCTGTACAATGCAATACTTGCCTTCACTCTCTTCAAAGTCTATTCCTGAAATTCCATCCCCGGTATAAATAGTTCGTGTTTGCTTCATGTTTGTCCATTGTTTGCCTTAAGGAAAAACAAAATAAAATAGCTGCAAGTCTGTGATTCGTGAGAAACAAATGCCGAGACAGTTAGTTTTAATTATGGAAACATGCTCCTTCTTCCATTTGAGTGGTCAAAGAAAAATACTAGTTGCATAAGTACAGCAACAAAGAACTCCAAAAGAAGAAAAATGCATAAATATTCCCTTGATCACTCACTGCCCCACTTTTTTTTTTTGTACAAATAATGACTAGTGTTTCTAAGAACTCCTGAAAATCTTATTTCTAACCTGTGGAATTTGTATTATAAACTATAAATAGTGCATGCATTTTACTTACAAGACGTGTTAAGCCACTGCTTGCCTTTACATCAAATCCTTCTGTAAGGAAAGGTTCCATAATGAGAAATTCACCTTAGCAAAAGCATTCCGAAGGTCTAGGCAATAGCTTATGGAAACTGGTTTTTATTGATCTGGTGAAAGGAAGCATTCAGTACAAAGGATGTTTAGTCTGTGTTGCAGAATGAAACTGTCACTTTCCTTCTGTGGGGAGCAACCAGCCAGAACAGGACAGCTGGCTTGAAAAACCATTGTTTGCTTATCAGGTGAAGTGGCTAAGTCATCAGCAGGTGAGAAGCAGAAAACTTTAGTGGGAAGAACACCGAACTTGGAATTACACAAGAGTTCAAACCTCAACTTTCACTTAGTAGTTACATGGATTTAGGCAAATTAGTTGAGTCTTCTGGATTATAGCTTCTTCATTTATAAAATGAAAATATATAATAATATCTACCTCATAGAGATGTTGTAATAATCAGAGATAAGTTAGTACTACCCAAATCTGGTAGATATATAAGCTTATATAAACTATGAATAAAGAAAATTGGGTTCTAGTATTGATCTTGCCACTAAATAGCTGTACAACCTTGACAAGTCTCTTCTCGTCTCTTGGTCCAAGTTTCCCTATGAGTAAAAGAACAGGAATAGACTAGGAATAAATTGTCAAAATCTTTGCAAGGGTAACTTTGTGCAGTGTTAGGAGCTATCTCCCTGGAGATGCTAGAGACGTTAGGGGTGCTTCAGACTTCCTTGGATCATGGTACTTAGGCCTTTTGTAACTTTGATTAACCCATACCACCATTCCAAAAGGTGTAGCTGAAGCTAGGACATGGAAAGGAAGGAAGCACTATGATTTCTACTTTGAGAAGTTGCCTGTTACTCCTTTTTTTTTCTTCTTCTTTTAGTTGCTTTTCAAAGAAACTCATAGGGAAGCTGCCAGTAGCACCTGAATTATAAAGGCAAACCGTAGGCAAACAGTCCAAAGATACTTTCTAAGGAGAACGGGCACTCTGCTAGCAAGCACTCCTGGACTTGCCTCTTTGTCAATGTTAAGGTGGGTAGGACTTTTAGAAACTAAGAGTGAAGAGTAGGTTCTTAGTTATCTTTGTCTCTTCTTTCTCAGGTAGTTAAAGGGCTTTTGTCAGAGTACCTACCCTCCAGACAGTTCTTATTAAACTCAAACTCAAACTGAGGGTATGGTTTCTGGAATTAGATAAATCTGGATCTGAATCCCAGTGAATTCTTGGCAATGGAAGGAAGGAAAGAAGGAAGGAAGGAAGGAAGGAAGGAAGGAAGGAAGGAAGGAAGAAAGAAAGAAAGAAAGAACGAAAGAAGGAAAGAAAGAAAGAAAACCTGAGTGGCCTTGAACAAGACATTTGACCTTTCTAAACTCCAGTTTCTTCATCTGTAAAATGAAGTTACTTTGTAGGGCTACTGTCAGGATCAAATGAGGAGATCCATGTAAAGTACATAGCACAGTGTCTGGTACATAATAGAGTCCCAATAAATAATAACTGATATTATAATTGAGCTAGATTGAGGCAAATAATAATTAAGAGAAGTACTTGTAAACTATTCTCCAAATAAAATAGAGTTATTAGACAGATGTATGCTTTCATTTAATATTATTGAGTGCCTACCATTTTACAAGAACACTGAGAGGGAATAAGTATAAAACAATTCAAAACAGAGATTTCTTGCCTTCACAGACCTTAAAGCTAAAGGAAATAACAAATAAATAATTGTAATGTGATAAGCAATATAATGGAGATGGAAAGAGCAGAGGGCACTGCAAGAACACATAACAGTGCTATCTAACACAGCATTTGGAAGCAAGGGAGCCTTTTAGAAGAAGTCACATACAAGTTGAAAACCGATGAAAAAGTAAGCTTTGGTCAGATGAAAAGAAATTTAAATTTTGGAAAGATTACTGTAGCTACAGTTCATGGAATAGATTGGAGAGGCACAATAATGAGGATAGAAAGTTCAGTTAGGAAGTTATTGCAGAATTCTAAGCAAGAGATAAAGGCGGGGAACTCAAAAATACAGATTCATGAAAAATTAAGAGGTAAAGTATGCAAGATTTAGTTATTTAGATACGGTGTGTGAGGGAGATGGAGGGTCATGGAAATCTAGGTGACTGCTTGATAACCAGTTCAGTTTTGGATATATTGAACTTGAGATGCATGTGGAACTTCCAGTAGAGAATGTCCACTAAGCAGTTATATATGCTCATTTGGATCTTGGAGGGGGGAATCTGGACTGGGGACAAAGGAATCAAACAAAGAGCTGGTAGGTAAACCCATGGGAATGGATAAAATCATCCAAAGAAAGACTTTGAAGAGGAATAAGGATAGGGACAAAATCCTGAGAAACACCACGATTCAAGTAGGCAGAGGGAAAGGAACTTCAAAGGAGAGTGGCAAAAAGTGACTAGAGAGGTAAGAGAGGATCTTGGCAAAGAGTATTATGGAAGCCGTGGAGCATAACATTCAGGAAAGAGAGGTCGCTAATATGAAATGCCGGCAGAAAGGCAGATGAGTAAAGAAATGAAGAGTGTCCTTTGGATTAACAATAAGAAAATTATGGTGTTCATATTATGTCTTGACTTTATTTTCACTGAAGGATAACATGAGAAAGGACCAAATTAGAAGCATGACAATACATTCCATAAAACTACTACTGGGCAGCTCAGTTGCTTAAGCAAATGACTCTTGATTTTGGCTCAGGTAGTGATCTCATTGGCTCATGGGAGGAGCCCAGAGTCAGGATTTGTGCTCACAGCGCTGAGCCTGCTTGGAATTCTCTCTCCCTTTCTGTCTGCCCCTACCCCACTTGTTCTCTCTGTGTCTCTCTGTCTCTCTCTGTCTCTGTCTCTAATTAAATAAACTTAAAAAAACTACTACTACCAAAGTCTTGAGTCTTTAATGTTTTCCTTGTCATATACATATGTATCTGCTAAATTCTTTTTACAGATTAGTGTCAGGAAATCTTTTCTCTCTTTCATGCATCCATTCCATAGACAGCCATTGAGTATCTACTGTATGGCTCACTGATGAGTGCTTGGAATACAAAGTAAGTTGAGTGATAGTTCCTACCCATTAAAACTTTATTCATACAGGGTGCCTGTGTGGCTCCGTCGGTTGAGCATTGACTTTGGCTCAGGTCATGATCTCATGGTTTGTGAGTTTGAGTCCCGCATTGGGCTGTCCGCTGTCAGTATGGAGCACACTTTGGATCCTCTGTCTCCCTCTCTTTCTGTTCCTCCCCTGCTCATGCTCTATCCCTCTCTCAAAAATAAATAGACATAAAAAACCTTTATTCATTCATACAATAAATACTTACTAAGTTCTGCCATATCCTAAGCCTTGTGAATGCTAGGCTATTCACAAGATGGGTGTAGTCTCTGCCTGCTTATGATTTGTTGCCTGAAAAAGTGTTATGTTTTCATTTATTGGGCAATGGTACAACTATACAACTATTCAATTTTCCCTTTGTCTTCATATCCAGGAACACTCAAATTATATTCGCTTAGATATCTAGAATAATTGTATCCCATTCCACTCAAGTTCTTTGATGTGGCCATTTAACTTCCCTTTAACCCCTTTAATTGTACATGTCCTTTATCATAAGATTCTGAAATTCCTTGCTGGAAGAAACTAAAGTATAAATAAGAAACAAAGAAATATGCACAAATAATGAAAACACTGAGAAGAGTAAGGAATGGAAACAAAGCCCATTCCCAGTTATTGTGTTTTGTTTAGATAGCATTTACAAAGACATTACTTTTTGATTTTATCTATTCTATCCATTTCCAACTTCCCAACCACCTAACTAGGAAAACGAATTTTAACCACCAAACTACTCACTAAAAGAGAACAAGATCATGTAAATATATGCCCTTAACTTCATACCACTCTGATCAATAAGACAGGGTCAGGAATAGAGTTTTGTGGAGGATATAAAGAGATGAATGATTCAAACAACATAACATTTTTGAGAATGAATGTCTCCATGTTTAGAGCATATTCCGCTTTTCCTGTCTACATTCAGAGTACTTAGTTTTACTTGCTAATTTACTGGTCATTTCCTTGATATTACATATATTTATTGGGGGGGTTGGGGGTAGATGTAGACAGACTGGACATACAATCTATTTTATTCCAGTGCTTGAGGTCTGGGAATGTGATTTCTAGTACATTACCTAGTACAATGAAATACGGCATTAAGAAAAAAAAGTCTGTTTGTTTTATCAAGTTTATTGAAGTAGGATTTTATCAGCATGAGAACTGATTGCACTATGGAATAAATAAGTCTGTTTGTATATATTTTTCTACATAATGGGAGTCAGGAAAATTACCAATACAGCCTGCATATTAGATTGATTTGGGGAGAAAAATAGATTTAAAAAAAAACCCTCAATTAACCCAAACACATTACAGAGGGTCAGCCTCCATGAGCACTTCCATGGAAATAGAACCTTTCCTCTCATGATGATTTCAGTGTCCTCTTGGCTCTGATTTGAGTTAACACATCATTTACAAGGCTGAGGCTAAAGAATCATACAACATTTCCTTTGACGTTGTTCTCTTTCACAAGAGAGATCTCATGGTTTGTGAGTTTGAGTCCTGCATCAGGCTGTCTTCTGTAAACATGGGTCCCACTTTGAATCCTCTGTCTCCCTCTCTTTGATGTAAGGGGAGAAGGAGATGTAAAGACTACAAGTTAGCCTAGGACAATATTATCTTGCTGCTTTTCAGTGAGAAAAAAAAAAGTTTTATTTATTTTTTTCTAATTTCCTAATTTATATTGTGTGGAGGCTGAAGCTTGCTTCCCAGAAATAGACATCACATGGGCATACAAAAGATAATTTGGAGGTGGAGGATCTTTCTGTTCTTGTTTGGATGGAAAATTCTGTTAATTTCCGTGTATGGTTACTATCAGTTCCTTCCCCCATCTTTCCACATCAAGTTTCCTTGACAATATTTTCTATTTTTAAAGATAAAATCTATATTTGTTTTTTTTAAATAGTTTATTGTCAAGTTGGTTTCCAGATAACGCCCAGTGCCCATCCCCACAAGTTCCCTCCTCCATTCCCATTACCCCTCTTCGGCTTTCCCCTCATCTGCCCTCAGTTTGTTCTCGGCATTCAATAGTCTATCATGGTTTGCCTCCCTCCCTCTCCCCACTATTTTTCCCCTTCTCCCCCATAGTCCTCTTTTAAGTTCCTCCTAATCCTCCTATACGTGCAAACATATGATATCTGTCCTTTTCCGCCTGACTTACTTTGCTCAGCATAACACCCTCAGGTTCCATCTGTTGCTACACATGGCAAGATTTCATTCTTTCTCATTGCCATGCAGTATTCCATCGTATAGATATACCACTTCTTCTTGATCCTTTCGTCCGTTGATGGACACTTAGGCTCTTTCCATGATTTGGCTATTGTTGAGAGTGCTGCTATGAACATTGGGGTACATATACCCTTATGCATCAGCACTCCTGTATCACTTGGGTAAATTCCTAGCAGTACTATTCTGGGTCACAGGGGAGTTCTGGTGTTAATTTTTTGAAGAATCTCCACACTGTTTTCCAGAGGGGATGCACCAGTTTCCATTCCCACCAAAAGTAGGAGGGTGCCCATTTCTCACATCCTCGCCAGCATCTGGAGTCCTCTGATTTGCTCATTCTGACCACTCTGAACGGTGTGAGGTGGTATCTAAGAGTAGTTTTGATTTTCATTTCCCTGATGAGGAGGGATGCTGAGCATCGTTTCATGTGCCTGTTGGACATCTGGATGTCCTCTTTGGAGAAGTGTCTGTTCATATCTTCTTCCCATTTCTTCACGAGATTGCTTGTTTTTCTGGTGTGGAGTTTGGTGAGTTCCTTATAGATTTTGGATAATAGCCTTTTATCTGATATGTCATTTGCAACTATCTTTTCCCATTTGGTCAGTTGCCTATTAGTTTCATGGATTGTCTCATTTGCGGTGCAGAAGCTTTTAATCTTGTTGAGGTCTCAATAGTTCATTTTTGCTCTAGATTCCCTTGCCTTTGGGGATGTGTCAAGGAAGAAATTGCTGTGGCTGAGGTCAAGGAGGTTATTTCCTGCTCTCTCCTCTAGGGTTTTGATGGTTTCCTGTCTCACATTGAGGTCCTTTATCCATTTTGAGTTTATATTTGGGTATGGTGTGAGACAATGATATAGCTTCATTCTCCTGCACGTGGCTGTCCAGTTCTCCCAGCACCATCTTTTAAAGAGGCTGTCTTTTTTCCATTGGACATTCTTTCCTGCTTTGTCAAAGATTAGTTGGCTGTACATTTTTGGGTCCACCTCTGCGTTCTCAATTCTATTCCATTGGTCTATGTGTCTGTTTTTGTGCCAATACCATACTGTCTTGATGATGACAGCTTTGTAGTAGGGGCAAACGTCTGGGATGGTGATGTCTCCCATTTTGGTTTTCTTCTTCAATATTACTTTGGCTATTCGGGGTCTTTTGTGGTTCCATACAAATTCTAGGATAGTTTCTTCTAGTTTTGAGAAGTATGCTGGTGCCATTTTGATTGGAATTGCATTGAATGTGTAGATAGCTTTGGGTAATAATGACATTTTAACTACATTTATTCTTCCTATCCATGAGCATGGGATGTTTTTCCATTTCTTTGTGGCTTCTTCAATTTCCTTCATAAGTTTTCTATAGTTTTCGTCATACAGATCTCTTGTATCCTTGGTTACGTTTATTCCGAGGTATTTTATGGTGTTTTGTGCAATTGTGAATGGGATCAGTTTCTTTATTTCTCTTTCTGTTGCTTCATTGTTGGTGTATAAAAATGCAACCGATTTCTGTACCCTGCAACTTGGCTGAATTTTTGGATCACTTCTAGTAGGCTTCTGGTGGAGTCTGTCGCGTTTTCTATGTAGAGTATCATGTCATCTGCGAAGAGTGAAAGTTTGACTTCCTCCTTGCCAATTCTGATGCCTTTGATTTCCTTTTGTTCTCTGATGGCTGACGCTAGGACTTCCAGCACTATGGTAAACAACAGTGGTGAGAGTAGACATCACTGTCGTGTTCCTGATCTCAGGGGGAAAGCTCTCAATTTTTCCCCGTTGAGGATGATGTTAGCTGAAGGCCTCTCATAGACGGCTTTGATGATGTTTAAATAGGTTCCTTCTATCCTGTCTTTCTCTACAGTCTTTATTAAGAAGCGATGCTGTATTTTATCAAATACTTTTTCTGTATCTATTGACAGGATCATATAGTTTTTATCTTTTCTTTTGTTAATGTGATGTATCACATTGATTAATTTGCGAATATTGAACCATCCCTGTAACCCAGGAATGAATCCCACTTGATCTTGGTGGATGATTCTTTTTAGGTGCTGCTGGATTCGATTTGCAAGGATCTTGTTGAGGATTTTTGCATCCGTATTCATCAAGGATATTGGCCTGTAGTTCTCTTTTTGCTGGATCTCAATCTGGCTTGGGAATCAGAATGATGCTGGCTTCATAAAACGAGTCCGGGAGTTTTCCTTCGATTACTAATTTTTGGAGTAGCTTGAGAAGAATTGGGATTTATTATGTTTTAAATGTCTGGTAGAATTCCCCAGGGAAGCCATCAGGTCCAGGGCTCTTATCTGTTGGGAGATTTTTGATAAATGATTCGATTTCTTCACTCGTTATGGGAATATTAAGGTTTTCTATTTCTTCCCGCGTGAATTTTGGTAGTGAGTGTGTGTTTAAGAATTTGTCCATTTCTTCTAAGTTGTCCAATTTGTTGGGATATAATTTTTCATAGTATTCCCTGATAATTGCTTGTATTTCTGAGGGGTTGGTTGTAATAAGTCCGTTTTCATTCATAATTTTGTTTATTTGGGTGCTCTCTCATTTCTTTCTGAGAAGTCTGGTTAGAGGCTTGTCAATTTTGTGTATTTTTTCAAAAAACCAACTCTTGGTTTCATAGATCTGTTCAATTGTTTCTTTGGTCTCTATGTTGGTTATTTCTACTCTAATTTTTACTATTTCTCTTCTTCTACTGGGTTTAGGGCGTTTTTGTTGCTCTGCCTCTAGTTCCTTTAGGTGAGCTGTTAGATTTTGGACTTGCGCTTTTTCTAATTTCTTGAAATAGGCCTGGAGAGCAGTGTACTTTCCTCTTAGGACTGCCTTTGCCGCATCCCATAGATTTCGAATTGTTGTCTTTTCATTTTCCTGTGTTTCCATATATTTTTTAATTTCATCTCTAATTGCCTGCTTGGCGCATTCATTCTTTCGTAGGCTGTTCTTTAACATCCATGTTTTTGGAGGTTTTCCAGACTTCTTCCTGGAATTGATTTCAAGTTTCAAAGCATTGTGATCTGACAGTGTGCATGGTATGATCTCTATTCTTTTGTATTTATTGAGGGCTGCTTTATGTACCAGTATGTGATCTATCTCGGAGAATGTGCCATGCGCACTTGAGAAGAAAGTAAATTCCCTGGCCTCAGGATGTAAAGTTTGAAATATATCCGTCAGATCCATCTGGTCCAATGTGTCTTTCTAGTCCTTTATTTCTTTAGTGATTTTCTATCTGGTTGACCTATCTATGGCTGTAAGCGGAGTATTAAAGTCCCCTGCTATTAGCACATTCTTATCTATAAGCTTGTTTCTCTTTCTGATTAATTGTTTTAGATATTTAGGTGCTCCCATATTCGGTGTGTAGACATTTATGATAGTTAGTTCTTCCTGAAGGATGGACCCTGTAATTATTATGTAGTGCCCTTCTTCGTCTCTTGTGATTGTCTTTAATTTAAAGTCCAGTTTGTGTGATATAAGTATAGCTACTTCGGCTTTCTTTTGATTTTCTGTAGCATGATAGATATTTCTCCATCCCCTTACTTTTAATCTGAAGGTACCTTCCAGTCTAAAATGAGTTTCTTGTAGACAGGATATAAATGGATTTTGTTTTTTTTATCTATTCTGCTACCCTATGTCTTTTGATGGGAGCATTCAGCCCATTTACATTCAGTGTTATTATTGAAATATGTGGGTTTAGAGTCTTTGTGTCTTTTGTAGGGTTCATGTTTGTGGTGGTGTCTCTGGAATCTTTGTTCCTTGCAACCTTTCCTTCAGAGTGTCCCCCTCAGGATTTCTTGTAAGGCTGGCTAGTGGTGGCAACTTCTTTCAATTTCTGTTTATTTGGAAATGTTTTTATCTCTCTTTCTATTTTGAATGACAGGCTTGCTGGGTAGAGGATTCTTGGCTGTATATTTTTACTCTTCATCACACTGAAGACCTCCTACTATTCCTTTCTGGACTGCCAAGTTTCAGTAGATAGGTCTGTCACCACTCTGATAGGTTTCCTGTTGTATGTTAGGGCCCTTTTATCCCTAGCTGCTTTCAAATTGTCTCTTGGTCGTTATATTTTGCCATTTTTATTATGGTATGCTGTGCAGAAGATCGATTCAAGTTACGTCTGAGGGGAGTCCTCTGAGCCTCTTGAATTTCAACCTTTACTTCCTTCCCCAGGTCGGGGAATGTCTCTGCTATAATTTGTTCCAGGATCATTCAGCACCTTTTCCTCCTTCTTCCTCTTCTTGGATTCTTATGATACAGATATTGTTGCATTTGACCATGTGGCTGAGCTCTCGAACTCTTCTTTCCTGTTCCTGGATCAGTTTGTCTCTTTTTTTTGGTCAGCTTCTTGTTTTTCTATAATGGTGTCTTCTAAATCACTTCTGCTCCTCTGCCTCTTCATTCCGTGCATTGGAGACCTCTAATTTATTATGTATCTCATTTATCAGATTTTTTAATTCTTCATGCCTATTTTTATTTTCCATTCTGTCTGTAGCCATAGTTTCTTTATGTCCCCTATATTTTTTTCAAGCCCAGCTATTCATTTTACCATTATTATTCTAAAATCTTGTTCAGTTATGCTGCTGATATCTGTTTTGAGCAGTTCATTAGCCGTCATTTCTTCTTGGAGTTTCTTTGGAGGAGAGGTCTTTCATTTTGTCATTTTTGTTAGCTTTCCGACTCTTGTTGGTTTTAAAGACCTGTTAATGTTCTCTTTATCTGAGTGCTGCTATATCCAAGAAGACTCTTTCACTGTCCAGGACCTATCCTTTCAGAGAGTGTTTTTTGAATGCTATCCCTTGGTCTCTCTTGTTGGGACCCTGGTTATTTTATTTTCCTATTCGTAGTGATATTTGGGACTCTCCAACTTGTGTACTTTGTCTTGTTTCTTGAGGTAGCCCTAGAATAGAAAACAGGCAGACAAACACACAGGCAGCATGAGCACACAAACGCACAGGCTAATTCAACTAACATGCAAAGCAAGAGGGAAAATGAAAAAGTTAAAAGAAAAGATGGAGGAGGGAGGGCAAATAATAGGGAGTATAAAATAAATAAAAGGGTTAAAAAGGAGAACAGAAAGGGAAAAAGAAGAAAACTGATGGACAAAGAACGGTTTAAAGCATATAACTGGATTTCCTAGCTACAGTTAATTAGCCGTGTGTATGCAGTGCTGGTTGAAGAGCATAGAGAAAGAGAGAGAAGACAGGGCAGGGATGAGGCAAAATTGGAAATAGAATGAACAGGCAGAAGGGAGAAGAAGCTTTTTTTCAAAGAGGAAAAGGGTAGAAATTGGTTGGATAGGTGAGAGGAGGATGCTGGTATTATCCAGGGAAACTATATAGTTCAATTATTCTTGAGAGAACGAGATGAAAATGTTGGTAGGTGTAGAATTTACATCTACAGAATGGACTCATTTTGATTGTTTAAGCAAACTGGTGGCCAGAGTTAATCAGGTCAGTGTTCTGGGGAAATAAGAGAGATAAGAGAAAGAAGAAGACAAAAAAGAGAAAAAAAGGGAGGAGGGCGGCTTTCAAGCAGGGATGGGCGTGGCGTTACCCAATGCCTCAGGCAGGAGTTCTGCCTTGGTGGTTGTGGGGAGGAGAGTGACGGTGCTCTAGTCCTTTCTTGAACCAAGCGCTGGACCTTTCTTTTTTGGGAGTGTAAAATCCCCGTACCGGGGGCACAGCCAAAGTTGGTTGCACTCTTCAACTCAGGCCAGTCCCAATCTCCAAACCTCAGTCCGTGCTACCCGCTGAATTTGCCTCAGACAAAACTTCCCAGGCAATCCCTTCGGGGCAATTCCATGCGTCCCGCCTTACTCTGGGGGTGGAGTCAGAGTTGCTACTTCCTTCTCTGGGTTGGGCTGGTGAGCATGGGCGGGCACTTGCCTGCCGGGTGCGCTGAGCCCGAGCCCGCTGGAGTGAGGAAAACCAGGTCCCTCTTTGGCTCGTCACCTGAAACATGAACTCAGGCAAATTTCCCAGTTTTTAGCTCTTTGCCTTCCCTCTAGAGTTCCAGCCAGCCAGGAGCGCGGACGCCCGGTGCCCGCGCGCGTGACCCGGGAGGACAATGGCGGCAGGCGCGCTGCTACTCTGATGTCCAGCTCGTCAGGAGCAAGCGCAAAGAAGCAGTCTGTGCGCTCAGCGCCCCCTGGGACCAGTTGGCGCGAGGGGACCTGGTGTGCAGGTTATTTGGTAAGTATGGTCTTTCTATGCCCCGAGCAGAGGTTTTCTCCCCGAGCGGAGGTTTTTCTGTTTCGGACTTTCTTTCCCTTCTCACTCCCTGCAGAGGGGGATCGCCTCTGACCCTGGTGGCTCCGATCCCGGCTCGATTTTATCTTCCCCGGTTCGCACTCACGTTAGAAGGCTTTCTCAGTGGATTCTGTGTCCTTTTTCTCTCAATCTCCCAGGTTTTGTAAGGTTTCCAATGGCTTCAGATCTTTTCCGTGTGATGTATGGGCGCGAGTGCAAGTACTGAGCTCCTTACTTCTCCGCCATCTTGCCCCCTCCCGAAGTTGTTTTTTGTATCAATAGGTATCAATAGTTCATTCCACTTTATTGCTGAGAAGTATTTTGTAGAATGTGTACAGTTTACACATTAATCCCTTGAAGAAAATCTTGGTTGTTACCAGTTTGGGACTATTACAAAATGAAGCTGCTGTGAACATTCATGCACAGGTTTTTGTGTGAACAATTTTTATTTATTCAGGATGAATGTCCAGGGGCATGACTATTTTTTCATTATAGTAAGATATGTTTAGGTCTTTTTAACTACCCAACTACTTTTCAAAAATTGCTTATCATTTCACTTTTTCAGAAGCAATATATGAGTGATTCATATTGTTTGTATCCTTGCCAACATCTGATATTATCACTATTTTTTATTTTAGCCTTTTCCTTCGGTGTGTACTGATATGATATTACATTGTGATTTTATTTTGTATTACCTGATAGCCAATTATACTATGCATCTTTTTCTGTGTTTATTTTCCATCTGTATATCTTGTTTAGTAAAATGTCTCTTCATAGCTCCTTACTTCTCTGCCATCTTGCCCCCTCCTTCGGCGTGGCAGACCATAAGGTGACAGCTCGTTTACCGACGCGCACACCTCCCAGCCTGGGAATCCCGCACATCTCTATCTCTTGTTAATTTTAAAAGCTTGTTGTACACTCTGCTCCTGCGAATTCTGCTGTATTTAAGAGGGCTCTTTGACGGTCCAGGGCCTGTGCATTCAGGAAGTGTCTTTGAATGGTGTCTCTTGGTTTCTCTTGTTCCGGGTTTTGTTATTTTGTTTCCCTACTCATAGGGTTGTTTGGGACTCTCTACCATATGAACTTTGGCTTGTTTCTTGAGGTAACCCTAGAAAAAGAAAACAGACAACCATATAGAGAACAAAGGTACACAAACGCAGAGACAAAACCACTAAACAAGTAAATCCAGGCTCAGGTAAAAACAACAACAGCAACAACAACAACAAAACAGCTCTCTGGTGGGTATGGGCGTGGTTTGTTGTAAGCAGGTCTGGCCTCCAATGTGTCCCACTGGCCACTCCCAGAGGCCCTGCCTTGGTGTTTGTGGGGAGAAAAATGGTGTTGCCCCAGTCGCTTCTCAACTGAGCATTACAAATCACCCCCTTGGGTCTGATCTCCCTGTGCTGAGGATGTAGCCAAGGTAGGCTGAATTCTATGCCCCACGCCCGCCTCGTTTCTAGGTCCCAGCCCACGGACTTTGTTTATACCGCCTGAAACAGTCTCGCAGGTCGCTGCTTCCCTGCTGCTGGTGGTTGAGTGGGGGGTGGGGGAAGTGTCTCAGCCTCAGATCCGCCAGGGTCAAGCAGTGATACACCCTGGATCCGAGGCCTCCGTGCCCTGCCTGCGGCGAACTTAGCAACTTCTGGCCCGTGGCTGCTTGCACCATCGCCGCGCTTGCCACCTTGACAATATTTTCTTAAGCATGATACTGTATGAGAAATCACCACTAGTGATTATGGAGGTGAAATCATTCTAGAATGAGAACAGGATTATTTTTCTAGGGACTTCCTTCTGAAGAAGCTGAACTTGATGTCTAGCCTGGTTTTCTGTAGTTCAGATGTGGCCTTGTGAATAAATAGAAGGTAAAAATGGGAGCATAATTTCAAATTTTTCCAAGAGCTCGATCTCTGGTATTGTGACCTTTAGAGTATTCACAGGGTTTATGCACTCCTGGTAATGCCACGAATGGCAATCTGGCTTGAATAATCCTGTGGCGCACCAAGCTCATCTTCTAGACATGTCTTATAAAGGATTATGTTTAAAATCCTTTGGAGAAACAGGTAAGCTGGACAATGGGAGCAGAGTAGAACGACTCTAGGTTCACCTCATTCCACAAAATCAATAAGATAACTATAAAATCATTCTAAAATACCACATAAATTGACCTGAAGATTAGCGGAATAAACTCCACAAATAAAGTTAGAGAAGAGGTTATATCCAAAAAGATGGGAAGTGCAAAGACAGAGTTTGGGAGAGAAATGAATCTTGGCTACTGTGGTAGGGAGGGAGCCACAGTCATGGGAAAAGATGAGGGACAGACTAACACACAGGGGAGTGCATGGGGAAAATAAATCCCCATAGCAATTGGCCTGGAAAGCAAGAGGGACCAAATTTTCCGAGTTCTTGCAGCCAGCAAGTCTTAAAGTATGGAGTTTTAAAGATCATTGGGCTTTGTTGGGATAGAGCCCAGAGAGCATTGCATTGATTTTTGGAGAGAAGGCAGATAAACAACCCGTGGACATGCAGCATGAAAACAGTGATCTGAAAAGTGTCAGGGGCACACTGTAGAGAGGCTACTTGCTCATCTCAGAGCATATTCCAAAGAATGACAGTGTTCATGGAAAGACCCATCTTGAAACAAAGGGCCTAGCAGTTACCATTTTTCAACCCTCTCCCTCAGCATAAGCACAGGGCCACCTGTGGGAATCAGCACACTTCCAACACTGGATACATAAATTGCTCACAAAAATCCTAGACCCCCATGGTCCAGTGGTCTCCCTCCCAGAAACACTTGCTTCAGTTCCAGCTTGGCAGGACCCATCCCCTAGAAGACTGGCCCAAACTCCTGTACACATGGTGTCTCTCAACTCGAGAGTTTTGTGGAGCCTATGTTCCAGCAACAGTGGTTACAAGTGTCATTTCACAAACAGACCAGAGCATACCTAGTTAAAATGTGTCTCATCCAGGCTAGGTACCAAACATTGCTCACAATAAGCATAGAGAGACTCTGCACATGACAGGCATGAAGGATAAAGCTGTCAAGGCAAAACAGTAGAGCACATTTAACACACATTGGAGACACTACCAGAAGTGCCAGGCTCTGGGGGACAAGAGACACTACATGTCAGGGCACTTGAAGACCTCTCCTTTGTAAGGCCATTACCCTAAAATATAGGAAACATAGCTGATGTTCCTAACACGGAGAAACAGGCACAGAGACTTAGATAAGTGAGAAGACAGATAAATTTGTTCCAAATGAAAGAACAGTAGAAAACCACAACCAGACATCTTAGCAAAACAGATAAAAGTAACATATGTGGTAGTGAATTTAAGGTAATGATCATAAGAAAACTTACTGGACTTGAGAAAAGAGTGGAAGACATGAATGAGACACTAATACAGAGCTAAGAAATATCGTAGCAGAGATAAAGGGCTCAATAAATGAATGAGAAACCCACTAGATGGAATGAACAGGAAACTTCAATAAGCAGAAGAATGGATTAATAGCCTAGAAGACACAGTAATGGAAAATGATCAAATAAAACAAAAGAGAAACAAATTATTCAATACGAGAATAGATTTAAGGAGTCCTTCAAGCAAAATAACATTCATATCACAGAAGTCCCAGAATAAGACAAAGAAAAAGGGATAGAGCATTTATTTGAAGAAAAAAAATAGCTGAACACTTCCATAATCTTGAGAAGGAAAGAGATATCCAGTTCCAAGAGTCACAGAGAACTTCCATCAACATAAACAAAAGCAGATTCACATAAAGACTTATCATGATTAAACTGGAAAGATATGGTGATTAAAATTTTTTCAAGCAACAAGATTAAAGAAGACATTAACTTACAAAAGGAAACCCATAAGGCTATCAGAGGATTTTACAGCAGAAATGTTCTAAGCCAGTAGGAAGTGGCATGATATATTCAACATGCTGAATAGGAAAAATCTGCAGCCTAGAATAATACATCCATCAAGGTTATCATTCAGAATATAAGGAGAGAGAAAGAGTTTCCCAGACAATGAAAAACTATAAGAGTTCATGACCACTAATTCAGCCCTGCATGATATATTAAAAGGACACATTGGAAAGGAGACACTAAAAGTGACAGAAGGAAGGGAGAAACACAAAAGCATTAAAAATGAATTTTTGTCTAAAAAATCAAAGAACTCACAAAATGTGAGTGAAATGGATGTGAAAAATGGAAACATATGCTTAAAATGTTGTAGGAGAAGAGTAAGAATAGGTTGACAAATAATTGACTATAAACTTAAAATAGACTGCCATATGCAGAAGAAGGTACATACAAAACTAATGGTAACAATATATGAAACACAACTAATGAATATGCAAAATATAAAGAAAAATAAATCGAATTGTATCGCTCAAGAAATTCAGCCAAAGTGAGGGGGCAAGATGGCGAGAAGTAAGGAGCTCCGTACTTGCACTCGCGCCCATACATCACATGGAAAAGATCTGAAGCCATTGGAAACTTTACAAAACCTGAGAGATTGAGAGAAAAAGGACACAGAATCCACTGAGAAAGCCTTCTAACGGCTACCTCAAGAAACAAGCCAGAGTACACAAGGTGGAGAGTCCCAAATATCACTACGAATAGGAAAATAAAATAACCAAGGTCCCAACAAGGACACCAAGAGATACCATTCAAAAAACAATCTCTGAAAGGATAGGCCCTGGACAGTCAAAGAGTCTTCTTGGATACAGCAGCGCTCATAGATACAGAGAGCATAACAGGTCTTTAAAACCAACAAGAGCTGGAAAGCTAACTAAAGTGACGAAACGAAAGACCTCTCCTCCAAAGAAACTCCAAGAAGAAATGACAGCTAATGAACTGCTCAAAACAGATATCAGCAACATAACTGAACAAGATTTTAGAATAATAATGATAAAATTAATAGCGGGGCTAAAAAAACCTTAGTGGACATCAAAGAAACTATGGCTACAGACAGAATGGAAAATCAAAATAAGCATGAAGAATTAAAAAATCCGCTGAATGAGATACATAACAAATTAGACGCCTCCAATGCACGGACTGAAGAGGCAGAAAGGAAAATAACTGATTTAGAAGACACCATTATAGAAAAACAAGAAGCTGACAACAAAAGAGACAAACTGATCCAGGAACAGGAAAGAAGAATTCGAGAGCTCAGCGATACGGTCAAACGCAACAATATCTGTATCATAGGAATCCCAGAAGAGGAAGAGAGAGGGAAAGGTGCTGAAGGATTCCTGGAACAAATTATAGCAGAGACATTCCCCGACCTGGGGAAGGAAGTAAATGTTGAAATAAAAGAGGCTCAGAGGACTCCCCTCAGGCGTAATTTGAATCGATCTTCTACATGGCATATCATAGTAAAAATGGTAAATACAGGGACAAAGAGAGAACTTTAAAGCAGCTAGGGAGAAAAGGACCCTAACATTCAAAGGGAAAACTATCAGAGTGGTGACAGACCAATCTACTGAAACATGGCAGGCCAAAAAGGAATGGTAGGAGGTCTTCAGTGTGATGAACAGTAAAAATATGCAACCAAGAAGCCTCTATCCAGCAAGCCTGTCATTCAAAATAGAAGGAGAGATAAAAACATTTCCAAATAAACAGAAATGCAAAGAATTTGTCACCACTAAGCCAGCGCTAGAAGAAATCCTGAGGGGGACGCTCCGAAGGAAAGGTTGCAAGGAACAAAGATACCAGAGACACCACCACAAACATGAACCCTACAAAAAACACAAAGACTCCAAACCCACATATTTCAAGAATAACACTGAATGTAAATGGGCGGAATGCTCCCATCAAAAGACATAGGGTAGCAGAATAGATAAAAAAACAAAATCCATCTATATGCTGTCTACAAGAAACTCATTTTAGACGGAAAGATATCTTCAGATTTAAAGTAAGGGGATGGAGAAATATCTATCATGCTACAGGAAATTGAAAGGAGGCCAGAGTAGCTATACTTATATCACAAAAACTGGACTTTAAATTAAAGACAATCGCAAGAGACGAAGAAGGGCACTACATAATAATTACAGGGTCCATCCATCAGGAAGAACTAACTATCATAAATGTCTACACACCGAATATGGGAGCACCTAAATATCTAAAACAATTAATCACAAAGAGAAACAAGCTTATAGACAAGAATGTGCTAATAGCAGGGGCCTTTAATACTCCGCTTACAGCCATGAATAGGTCAACCAGACAGAAAATCACTAAAGAAATAATTGACATGAAGGACACATTGGACCAGATGGATCTGACGGGTATATTTAGAACTTTACATCCTGAGGCCAGGGAATTTACTTTATTCTCAAGTGCGCATGGCGCATTCTCCCAGATAGATCACATACTGGGACATAAATCAGCCCTCAATGAATATAAAAGGATTGAGATCATACCATGCACACTGTCAGATCACAATGCTTTGAAACTTGAAATCAATTCCAGGAAGAAGTCTGGAAAACCTCCAAAAACATGGAGGTTAAAGAACAGCCTACGAAAGAATGAATGCGCCAAGCAGGCAATTAGAGATGAAATTAAAAAATATATGGAAACACAGGAAAATGAAAAGACAACAATTCGAAATCTATGGGATGCGGCAAAGGCAGTCCTAAGAGGAAAGTACACTGCTCTCCAGGCCTATTTCAAGAAATTAGAAAAAGCGCAAGTCCAAAATCTAACAGCTCACCTAAAGGAACTAGAGGCAGAGCAACAAGAACGCCCTAAACCCAGTAGAAGAAGAGAAATAGTAAAAATTAGAGCAGAAATAACCAACATAGAGACCAAAGAAACAATTGAACAGATCAATGAAACCAAGAGTTGGTTTTTTGAAAAAGTAAACAAAATTGACAAACCTCTAGCCAGACTTATCAAAAAGAAAAGAGAGAGCACCCAAATAGACAAAATTATGAATGAAAACGGACTTATTACAACCAACCCCTCAGAAATACAAGCAATTATCAGGGAATACTATGAAAAATTATAGGCCAACAAATTGGACAACTTAGAAGAAATGGACACATTCGTAAACACACACTCACTACCAAAATTCACACGGGAAGAAATAGAAAACCTGAACATTCCCATAACGAGTGAAGCAATCCAATCAGTGATCAAAAATCTCCCAACAAATAAGAGCCCTGGACCTGATGGCTTCCCTGGGTAATTATACCAGACATTTAAAACAGAATTAATCCCAATTCTTCTCAAGCTATTCCAAAAAATAGAAATCTAAGGAAACTCCCGGACTCATTTTATGAAGACAGTATCACTCTGATTTCCAAGCCAGATTGAGATCCAGCAAAAAACGAGAACTACAGGCCAATATCCTTGATCAATACGGATGCAAAAATCCTCAACAAGATTTTTGCAAATCGATTCCAGCAGCGCCTAAAAAGAATCATCCACCAAGATCAAGTGGGATTCATTCCTGGGTTACAGGACTGGTTCAACATTCGCAAATCAATCAATATGATACATCACATTAACAAAAGAAAAGATAAAAACCATATGATCCTGTCAATAGATTCAGAAAAAGCATTTGATAAATTACAGCATCCCTTCTTAATAAAGACTCTAGAGAAAGACGGGATAGAAGGAACCTACTTAAACATCATCAAAGCCATCTATGAGAAGCCTTCAGCTAACATCATCCTCAACGGGGAAAAATTGAGAGCTTTTCCCCTGAGATCAGGAACACGACAGGGATGTCTACTCTCACCACTCTTGTTTACCATAGTGCTGGAAGTCCTAGTGTCAGCCATCAGAGAACAAAAGGAAATCAAAGGCATCAGAATTGGCAACGAGGAAGTAAAACTTTCACTCTTCGCAGATGACATGACACTCTACATAGAAAACACGACAGACTCCACCAGAAGCCCAGTAGAACTGATCCAAGAATTCAGCCAAGGCGTAGGGTGCAAATTCAACGTACAGAATATCAGTTGCATTTTTATACTACAACAGTGAAGCAACAGAAAGAGAAATCAAGAAACTGATCCCATTCGCAATTTCATGAAACACCATAAAATACGTAGTAATAAACCTAACCAAGGTTACAAAACATCTGTATGACGAAAACTATAGAAAACTTATTTCCTATTGAAGAAGACACAGGGAAATGGAAAAAATTTCCATGCTCATGAACAGGAAGAAGAAATATAATTAAGATGTCATTATTACCCAAAGCTATCTACACATTCAATGCAATCCCAATCAAAATTGCACCAGCATACTTCACAAAACTAGAACAAGCGATCCTAAAGTTTGTATGGAACACAAAAGACCCTGAATAGCCAAAGTAATACTGAAGAATAAAACCAAAACAGGAGGTATCACCATCCCAGACTTTAGCCTCTACTACAAAGTTGTCATCATCAAGACAGTATGGTATTCGCACAGAAACAGACACACAGACCAATGGAACAGAAGTGAGAACTTAGAAGTGGACCCAAAAGTTTACAGCCAACTAATCTTTGACAAGGCAGGAAAGAGTATCCAATGGAAAAAAGACAGCCTTTTTAACAGATGGTGTTGGGTGTACTGGACAGCAACATGCAGAAGAATGAAACTAGATCAATTTCTCACACCATGCACAAAAAGAAACTCAAAATGGATAAAGGACCTGAACGTGAGACAGGAAACTATCAACACCTTAGAGGAGAAAGCAGGAAACAATCTCCTTGACCTCCACCGCAGCGACTTCTTACTTGACACATCCCCAAAAGCAAGGGAATCAAGAGCAAAAATAAACGATTGGGACCTCATCAAGATTAAAAGCTTCCGCAGGGCAAGGGAAACAACCCACAAAACTAATAGGCAACTAAGAAAATGGGAAAAGATAGTTGCAAATGACATAGCATATAAAGGGTTAATATCCAGAATCTATAAGGAACTCACCAAACTCCACGCCCGAGAAACAAACAACCCAGTGAAGAAATGGGCAGAAGATATGAACAGACACTTCTCCAAAGGGGACATCCAGATGGCCAACAGACACATGAAACGATGCTCAGCATCCCTCCTCATCAGGGAAATACACATCAAAACCACACTGAGATACCACCTCATGCCAGTCAGAATGGCTAAAATGAGCAAATCAGAGAAATCTAGGTGCTGGCGAGGATGTGGAGAAACGGGCAACCTCCTACACTGTTGGTGAGCGTGTAAACTGGTACAGCCCCTCTGGAAAACAGTGTGGAGGTTCCTCAGGAAACTAACAATAGAACTCCCCTTTGACCCAGCAACAGCACTGCTAGGAATTTACCCAAGTGATATAGAAATGCTGAGGCATAGGAGCACATGTACCCCACTGTTCATAGCAGCACTCTCAACAATAGCTAAAACATGGAAAGAGCTTAAGTGTCCATGGGGCGCCTGGGTGGCTTAGTCGGTTAAGTGTCCGACTTTTGCTTATGTCATGATCTCACGGTTCGTGGGTTCTAGCCCCGCGTCGGGCTCTGTGCTGACTGCCAGCTCAGAGCTTGGAGCCTGCTTCAGATTCTGTATCTCCCTCTCTCTCTGACCCTCCCCTGCTCACGCTGTCTCTCTCTCTCTCTTCTAGAAATAAATAAAACATTTAAAAAAAAAAAAAGGAAAGAGCCTAAGTGTCCTTGAACGGACGAATGGATCAAGAAGATGTGGTTTATCTATACCAGGGAATACTACACGGCAATGAGAAACAATGAAATCTGGCCATGTGTAGCAACATGGATGGACCTTGAGGGTGTTATGCTGAGCGAAATAAGTCAGGCAGAGAATGTCAAATACCATATGTTTGCACGTATATGATAATTACTAGGATCTTAACGGAGGAACAAGGGGGAGAAGAAGGGGAGAAATGGTGGGGGAAAGGGAGAGAGGCAAACCGTGAGAGACTCTTGAATGCTGACAAAAACTGAGTACTGATGGATGTGGGGGGTGAGGGGATGGGCATGAAAGAGGGCACTTGTATGGATGAGCACTGGGTGTTGTATGAAAACTAATTTGATAATAAAGTATTTGTAAAAAAAAAAATCAGCCAAAATGAAAGAAAGAAAGGATTAGAGAAAATCTTCAGGAAAAAAAAAATCCCACAACAAATAATAAAATATAATAAATAAATATCTCTCAATAATTACTTTGAATGAAAATGGACTAAATGCTCCAATTAAAGATACACAATGACATAATAGACAGGAAAACAAGATGCATCTATTTGTTGCCTACAAGAGACTCATTTTAGACGTAAGGAAACCTGCAGATTTAAAGTGAAGGGATGAAGAAATAAATGGATGTCAAAAGAATGCTAAGGTAGCAATACTTATATCAGACAAATTAGACTTTAAAACAGAGACTGTAAAAAGTGACAAAAAGGGCACTAAATAATAATAATAAAGGGGACAAACGAACAAGAAGATATAACAATTTAAAATATTTATTCATCCAATATGGGAGCACTAAAATAGATAAAAACAATCAATAAGAAGCATAAAGGAACTAATTGATAACAATAATAGAAAGGGACTTTAACTCCTCACTTACATCAATGGACAAATCATCTAAACAGAAAATACAGAAGGAAACAATGGCTGTTCATTACACACTGCACCAGATGGACTTAGTATATATGAGATCATTCCATCATAAACAGCAGAATACACATTTTTTTCAAGTTCGCATGGAACATTCTCCAGAATAGATCACGTATTAGCCCTCAAACCAAACCTCGGCCAATTCAAGATGATCAAAGTTATACCATGCACCTTTTCTATTCACAAGAAAAAAGCTGGAAAGAGCACAAATACATGGAGGTTAAATAATATGCTACTAAATTTGAATGAGTGAAACAAGAAATAAAATTAATAATTTAAAATAGATACAAATAAATGAAAATGAAAATATGATGATCCAAAACCTTTAAGATGGAGAAAAAGCAATTCTAAGAGAGATGTTTATAGCAATTCAAACCTATATCAAGAGACAAGTAAAACCTCAAATTAATAACCTAACGTTACACCTAAAAGGGTTAGAAAAACAACAAACAATATCTAAAACCAAAAGAAGAAAAGAAATAATAAAGATTAGAGAGGTAATAAATGATGTAGAAACTAAAAGGAACAGTAGAACAGATCAATGAAACTAAGAGCTGGTTCGTTGATGAAATCAATAAAATTGATCACTCTCTAGCAATACTTGAAAAAAAATGGCTCAAATAAAATCACAAATAAGAGAGAACAAATAACAATCAACACCATAAAAATACAAGTGAATATTATAAAAACCTATATGCCAACAAGTTAGACAACCTAGAAGAAATGGATAAATTTCTGGAAACATATAAACTACCAAAACTGAAACAGGAAGGAATATATAATTTGACTAGACTGATAGCCTGCAAAGAAATTGTACCAGTTAAAAAAAAAAAAAACAACAACAACGTACAACAAACAGCAGTCCAGGATCAGATACCTTCACAGGTGAATTTTACCAAACGTTGAAACAAGAGCTAATACCTATTCTCCTCAAATTATTCAAAAAATAGAAGATGAAGGAAATTTCCAAATTCAATCAATGAGGCCAGCAATAATCTGACACCAAAAGCCGTTATGACAATTCTCTAAAAGAGAATTACCGGATAATGTCCTAGATGAACATAGATGTAAAAATTCTCAACAAAATACTAGCAAACCCAACCCAATAATGTATGTAAAAAATACCCAACATCAACAACAAACAATTCTGCATGATAAAGTGAGGTTTAATACTGGGTTTCAAGTCTGGTTCAATATTTGCAAAGCAATCAATGTGATACACTATATCAATTAGAGAAAGGTTAGGGACCATATGATCATTTCAAGACATGCAGAGAAAACATTTGACAAAGTATAATATCCATTCATGTTAAAACTCCACAACAAAGTAGGTTTACTAGAAACATACCTCAACATAATAATGTCCATATATGAAAACCGCACAGCTAACAACATCCTAAATGGGAAGATACTGAGAGTTTTCCATCAAAGGTCAAGGGAAAAAAGGGAGTCCACTCTCACCACTTTTATTCAACAAAATACTGTAAGTCCTAGCCACAGCAACCAGACAACAAAAAGAAATAAAATGCATTAAAATTAGTAAGGGAGAAGTAAAACTTTCACTATATGAGCGTGACTTGAAACTATTTATAGAACCCCCCAAAATTCACAAGAAACCCTGTTAGAACTGATAAACAAATTAGTAATGTCACAGGATAAAAAATCAATGTATAAAAATCTGTTGCATTTCTATAGATCAATAATGAAGGAACAGAAATAGAAAATAAGAAAACAATAGCATTTACAACTGCACCAAAAAAAAAGATACCTTGTAATAAACCTAACCAAAGAAGTGAAACCTTATACTCTGAAAAATATAAAACCCCAATGGAAGAAATTGAAGATGATATAAAGAAATGGAAAGACATTCCATTCTCATGCATTAGAAAGGTCAATATTGGTAAATGTCTATACTTCCCTAATCAGTCTACACATTTACTTCAGTCTCTACCAAAATAACCACACCTTTGTTCATTGAACCAGAACAAACCACCCTAAAATTTGTATGGAACAACAAAAGATCCTGAGGAGCCAAGCAATTTTGAAAAATGAAAGCAAAGCAGTTCCATACTTCAAGTTATATTACAATTCCATACTTCAAGTTATATTACAAAGGGGTAGTCATCAAAACAGTATGGTACTGGCAAAAAAATACTCATAGATCAATAAATCAGAATAGAAAACTCAAAAATAAACCCACAATTATATGGTCAATTACTCTTCAACAAAGCAAGAAGGAATCTCCAATGGGAAAAAGACAGTATCTTCAACAAATGGTGTTGGGAAAAATGATAGCAACATGCAAGAGAAAGAAACTGAACCACTTTCTTACTCCACACACAGAAACAAAATATATTAAAAACCCAAGGGTGAGACATGAGACCATAAAACTAGAAGAGAACAGAGGCAATAACTTCTTTGACATTGATTGTAACAACTTTTTTCTAGATATGTCTCCTGAGGTAAGGGAAACAAAAGTAAAAATGAACTATTTGGACTACATCAAAATAGAACGCTGCTGCACAGTGAAGAAAAAAATCAATAAAACTCAAAACAATCTACTGAATGGGAATAGATGTTTGGAAATTATATATCCAAAAAAGGATTAATGTCCTAGATATATTTAAAATCTATATGATTCAACACCCAAAAACCAAATTATCTACTTTAAAAATGGGCAAAGGACATGAAAAGACTTTTTTTTTTCCCAAAGGAAGCATTCAGATGTCCAACAGCTATAAAAAGATGCTCAACATAACTCATTGAATAAGGGGAATGCAAATCCAAACTACAATAAGATATGGTCTCAGTCCTGTCAGAGTGGATGAAAGAAAGAAAGAAAGAAAGAAAGAAAGAAAGAAAGAAAGAGAAGTGCTGGTGTTGATGTGTACAAAAAGGAATACTCATGCACTACTGGTGGAAATAGAAACTGGTGTAGCCACTCTGGAAAACAGTACGGAGGTTCCTCAAAAAGTTAAAAATAAAAATTATGGAAACAGCCCAAGTGTCCATTGACAGATGAATAGATAAATATGTGATTATATATGTATATACACACACACAGTGGAATATTATCAGCTATAAAAAGTAATGAAAACTTGCCATGTGGAATAACATGGATGGAGCTAAAGAGTATTATGCTAAACAAAATAAGTCAGTTAGAGAAAGACAAATGCCATATGATTTCACTTATATGTACAACTTAAAAACCAAAAGAAAAAATGAGCAAAGAGGAAAACAAAGGCAAAGAAACAAATCAAGAAACCGACTCTTAATTATAGAGAATAAACTAATGGTTACAAGAGTGGAGGGGCATTGGAAAAAGGGTTACATAGGTGATTGAGATTTAGGAGTGCAGCTGTCATGATGGGCACCAGGGGATGTATGGAACTGTTGAATCATTATATTGTACACCTGAAATTAATATGACTATGTTAACTAGCTAGAATTAAAATAAAAATTTTAAAGCCATAAAAGAATTAGCCTTTGGATATATTTTTTCCAAGTACCTCCTGTATTTCCTTTTCATACCATTAAAATCTATCTATTATTCATATCCTCCTTTTCTGTTCATCAGTTGCTGTCTGATAACAGGGACCCAAATGGAGAGTATGTGTTAAGGGTAAATTTAGAAGTACAATGTAGATCTTTCACTCCGTGCCATACTCACAATTATTTTCTTATGTGGCACCAGACATTGGCAGAGTTTGTGTTCTAAAAGGCAAAGTGATTGGTAGGATGCTAAGAATTTAAAAAAACAAACAAAACAAAACAAAAACCACAACACCTAGAAACTATAATCTATGGAGGAAACTAATATTGAGATTCTAAAGAACTAGCCAGAGATCAAGAGTTTTGAATATTGGTACTGTTATGAGACAACATGAAGTATACTGGCATTGATGGCCTACTCATTTAGGGGTACTTTATTTATCTGACTTCTTTTTACTTTTCTCTCTCCATCTTACTTTATTTCTATTAAAAAAGAATTTGTCAGAAATTTGCTATGTCCTAAACACTGGATTTGTTCCCTCAGTAGCTAAAAATTGTCTCTGTTAAATTTACATCAGTTTTATAGTTTTTAGTTCTTCCAAAGCAATTTTATACTGTTTATCCATGATCTTTTTTTTTTAGGGTTTTTTTTTTCATTTTAGTTCCAGTATAGCTAACATACAGTAGTCTATAAGTTTTAGGGATACAATAGAGTTATTCAACAATTCTGTATATTATTCAGTGCTCATCATAAGTGCACTCCTTAATCACCATGACCTATGTAACCCGTCCTCCCACTCACTTCCCTTCTGGCAACTATGAGTTTGTTCTCTAGAGTTAAAAATCTCTTTCTTTAGGGGCACCTGGGTGGCTTAGTCGGTTAAGCGTCCGACTTTTGCTTATGTCATGATCTCGCGGTTCGTGGGTTCTAGCCCCGTGTCGGGCTCTGTGCTGACTGCCAGCTCAGAGCCTGGAGCCTGTTTCAGTCTGTGACTCCCTCTCTCTCTGACCCTCCCCTGCTCACGCTGTCTCTCAATCTCTCTCTCTCTCTCTCCTAGAAATAAATAAAATATTTAAAAAAAAATCTCTTTCTTTACAAAGGACCAGAAGACATCACCACAAATATGAAATCTGCAGATAACACAGTGGCACTAAATTAATATCTTTCAATAATCAGTCTGAATCTAAATGTACTAAATGCCCCAATCAAAGACATAGGGTCACATCCCCACTAGTGCCCTCCTCCATGCCCATCACCTCCCTCCCCCTCCCCCCACCCCATCTGCTCTCAGTTTGTTCTCGGCATTCAAGAGTCTCTCATGGAGGGCACTTGGGATGAGCACGGGGTGTTATATGGAAACCAACTTGACAATAAACTATTTAAAATAAAAAAAGACATAGGGTCACAGAATAGATTACAAAAATAAATTAAAAAAACACAAGATCTATCCATATGCTGCCTACAAGAGACTCATTTTAGACCTGAGGACATCTGCAGATTGAAACTGAGGGGATGAAGAACTATATATCATGCTAATGGACATCAAAAGAAAGCTGGAATGGCCATACTTATATCAGACAAACTAGATTTTAAAATGAAGACTAACAAGAGATGAAGAAGAGCATTATATCATAATTAAGAGGTCTAGCCATCAATAAGAGCTAACAAATGTAAATATTTATGGCCCCAATGTGGAACACCCAAATATATAAATCAATTAATCACAAACATAAGCAAACTTATTGATAATATCATAATTGTAGGAGACCTTAATACTCCACTTACAACAAAGGACAGATCATCTAGGCAGAAAATCAGTAAGGAAACAATGGCTTTGTATGACACATTGGACAAGATGGACTTAACAGATACATTCAGAACATCTCATCCTAAAGAAACACATATCCTAAAGCAGCACTTCTTGCGTGAACATTCTCCAAAATATATTACATATTAGGTCATGAAACAGTCCTTAACAGTTAACAAAAAGAATGAGATCATACCATGTATATTTTCAGATCAAAATGCTATGAAACTTGATATCAACTGCAAGAAAAAATTGGGGGGTGGCACCAGGGTGGCTCAGTCAGTTAAGCATCCACCTTCACCTCGGGTCCTGATCTTGAAGTTTATGAGTTTAAGCCCTGCATCAGGCTCTGTCCTGAAAGCTCAGATCCTGGAACCTGCTTCAGACTCTGTGCGTCCCCCCTCCCCCACCAAAAGCAAAATAAAACATTTTTTTTTAATTTGGAAAGCCCTCAAATACATGGAGGTTAAGGAACATCCTACCAAAGAATGAGTGGGTTACCCAGGAAATTAAAGAAACAATTAAATAAATACATGGACACAAATGAAAATAAGAACACGACAGTCCAAACACTTTCGTATGCAGTAAAGGTAGTCCTAAGGGGAAAATGCATTCCAATTCAGGCCTATCTCAAGAGCCAAGAAAAGTCCCAAATACTCAACCTAACCTTACACTTAAAGGAGCTAGAAAAACAGCATTAATTAAAGCCCAAATCTAGCAGAAGAAGGGAAATAATAATTATAGCAGGGATAAATGATATAGAATTAAAAAAACACAGTAGAACAGATGAATGAAACTAAAAGCTGGTTTTGTGAAATAATAAACAAAATTGATATCCCCCAGCTAGGCTGCTCAAAAAGAAAAAAGATAGGATCCAAATAGATAAAATCGCAAATGAAAGAGATCACAAGAATACCACAGAAATACAAACAATTATAAGTGAACGCAATGAAAAATTATATGCCAACAAACTGGGCAATCTGGAAGAAATGGACAAATTTCTAGACACTCAAACACTACCAAAACCCAAATGGGAAGAAATAAATAGGAAGAGGTAGAAAATTTGAACAGATCCAAAACCTGCAAAGAAATTGAATCAGGTACCAAAAATCTCCTAAAACATAAGAGTCCTGGCCCAGATGGCTTCCCAGGTAATTCTACCTGACATTTAACGAAGAGTTAATACCTATTATTCTCAAACTGTTCCAAAAACAGAAATGGAAGGAAAGCTTTCAAAGTAATTGTGTGTGGCAAGCATTACCTTGATTCCAAAACCAAAGACCGCACTGAAAAGGAGAATTATGGGCCAATATCCCTGATGAAACTGGATGCAAAAATTCTTAAAAAGATACAGGCAAATCCAATTCAATATTACATTAAAAGAATTATTCACCATGATAAAGTGGGATTCATTGTTGTGTTGCAGGGCTGGTTCAGTATTCACAAATCAATCAACATGATACATTACACTAATGGAAGGAATAATAAGAACCATACGATCCTTTCAATAGATGCAGAAAAAGCTTTTGACAAAATACAGCATCCTTTCTTTATAAAAACCTTCAAGAAAGTAGGGACAGAAGAAACATACCTCAACATCATAAAAACCAAATATGAAAGGCCCACAGAATATATCATCCTCAATGGGAAAAATGGAGAACTTTCTCCCTGAGATCAGGAACATCACAGGGATGCCCTCTGTCACTACTGTTGTTTAACACAGTGTTGGAAGTCCTAGCGTCAGCAATCAGACAACAAAACGAAATAAAAGGCATCCAAATTGGCAAAGAAGTCAAACTTTCACTCTTTGCAGATGACATGATACTACATTGAAAACTCAATAGACTCCACCAAAAGACTTCTAGAGCTGGTACACGAATTCACCAAAGTCGCAGGATATAAATTCAATGTACATAAATTGGTTGTATTTCTATACACCAGTAGTGAAGCAACAGAAAGAGAAATCAAGGAATTGATCCCATCTAATATTGCACCCAAAACTATCAAATACCTAGGAATAAACCTAACCAAAGAGGTAAAGATCTTTACACTGAAAATTGTAGAAAGCTTATGAAGGAAATTGAAGAAGACACAAAGAAATGGAAGTTTTTCCATTTCCATACGCCTGGATTAGAAGAACAATGTTGTTAAAATGTCAATACTACCCAAAACAATATACATATTCAATACAATTCTTTTCAAAATAATGGCAGCATTCTTGACAGAGCTAAAATTCGTACAAATTCTATCCTAAAATTTGTATAGAACCACAGAAGACCGTGAATAGCCAAAGTAATATTGAAAAAAATAAAGAAAGCTGGAGGCATCCCAAATCTGGACTTTAACCTGTATTACAAAGCTGTATTAGTCAAGATAGTATTGTATCGGCACAAAAACAGATATATAGATCAATGTAATAGAATAGGGATCCCAGAACTGGACTCACAAATATATGGCCAACTAATCTTCGACAAAGCAGGAAAGAGTATCCAATGGAAAAAGGACAGTCTCTTTGGAAAATGTTCCTGGGAGAACTGGACAGCAAGATGCAGAAGAATGAAACTGGACCACTGTCCTACACCTTGCACAAAAATAAATTCAAAATGGATAAAAGGACTAAATGTGAGTCAGGAAACCGTCAAAATCCTATAGGAGAAAACAGACAGTAGCTTCTTTGACCTCAGCAGCAGCAATTTCTTACGCATGTTACTGGAGCCAAGGGAAATAAAAGCAAAAAAGAACTATTGGGACTTCATCAAGATAAAAAACTACTGCACAGCAAAGGAAATAATCAACATAACTAAAAGGCAACTGATGGAATGGGAGAAGATATTTACAAATGACATATCAGATAAAGGGTTAGTATCCAAAACCTATAAGAGCATAATAAACTCAACAACCAAAAAACAAAACAAAACAAAACAAAAAAACCCCAAAGAATCCAGTTCAAAAAATGGGAAAAAGACATGAATAGACACTTTTACAAAGACGACATCCAGATGACAAACAAATATGAGAAGATGCTTAACATTGTTTATCATCAGAGAAATACAAATCAAAACCACAATGAGATATCATTTCACACCTGTCAGAATGGCTGTAAATGAACAACTCAGGAAACAACAGTTGTTGGTGAGGATGTGGATAAAAGGGAACCCTTTAGCACTGTTGGTGGGAATGCAAACTGGTGTAGCCACTCTGGAAAACAGAATGGAGGTTCCTCAGAAATTTAAAATAGAACTACCATATGACCGAACAATTGCACTACTAGGAATTTATCCAATGAATACAAAAGTGCTGATTCGAAGGATAAATGTACTTCATTCTTTTAGCAGCACTGTCCACAACTGCCAAATTATGGAAAGAGTCAAATTTCCATCAACTGATGAATAGAAAAGAATATATATATATATATATATATATATATATATATATATATATATATATATATATATATAATGGAATATTACTCGTAGCAAAGAAAACTAATGAAATCTTACCATTTGCAACAATGTGGATGGAACTAGAAGGTATCATGGTTAAGTGAAATAAGTCCGTCAGAGAAAGACAGATATATGATTTCACTCATGTGTAGAATTCAAAAAAACTCCACAGATGAATATAGGAGAAGGAAAGGAAAAATAAGATAAAAACAGAGAGGAAGGCAAACTAGAATAGACTTTTAAACACCGAGAACAAACTGTGGATTGGTGGAAAAGGGGTGGGAAGATGGGATAAATGGGTGATGGACTCTAAAGAGGGTACTTCTTGGGATAAGCTTTGGGTGTCATATGTAAGAGATAAATCACTGGATTCAACTCCTGAAGCCAAGATTTTATTGTATGTTAAATAACTTGAATATAAAATTTTTAAAATTATCCATTTCTTGTTTTCTATCTCTCTCTCTTCCTCTATTTTTCCCCTTTTGCTTGTTTCTTACCCCGTGATCTCTTTATTTCCTTATTTGTACAGTAGATTTGCCAGTGTAGGTATAGATCTTAGTTAGTTTAACGTAATATAACAATGAAGGTACGGGAAATCTATTGGACACTTACTATGTGCCAGGTAGTTTCTTACATACATGATTTATTCTCTCGATCATCATAATAGTCTTGTAATAAAAATATAATAAGTTTTATTATCTCTGTTCTGGGATAATTTAGGTTCAGAAAAGTTAAATAATGACTACAGTGACACAGTTAAGGGGAAACTGCCAAAATTCAAACACATGCGTCTAGCATTAATACCCGTGCTCTTTCTTTTATAATTCCAGGGAAGTAATGTCTTATTTATCAACAGCCACTGATTTCCAAAATTCAGTGCATTCCAAATAGTCATGGTCTTCTTGAATCACTTTAGATCAGATCTAAGATATTTTATGTTCAGATTTCTCAGTGCTAACCTTTCAAAATCCAAAGAGATAAGGAAAAAAAATTGCCAGGGATTCCACCATGAATGACATTTTTACAAGTGTTTTCAAACATAGTTAATGTCGGGAACATGACATATGTGTCATCTCTATCCACAGCTTTAAAAATCTGGAGCTTAGAGTCTTACTAACATTCATTTACTTGCTAAAAAAAATCCAGATGACTTTGTGCTCTTGACCTTGAGATCCATGAATGATGAAATGGGTCATATCTCAGGAGATTCTGTTGTGAACTAACTGGTATTTTCCCATTATTAATGTCTTTTGGAAGAAATTTACTTGGTGAAATGATTATATATTTCTTTAATTACACAATTCAAAAAGAATTCTCTGAATACTTATGGAGAGGTGCACATTGTTAAAGATAGGTGAATACAATTTGGACACAGACCTTAAGTTCTATGTTAAGGGGTTTCATTATTCTGTACCTAACCCACAGGCAACTGAAGGGTTCTGAGCAAAAAATAATAGTAATAATAACACGATAATTTTGGGACATAGGAAAGATTACTTTGGGAAGAATAATACAAATGCTCTATGAAAAATGGATAAAAAAGGGAAGAAAGGAAAGGGATAGAAAACTTGAGTGCTCTTGTTTGTCCAAATAACCAATTCTGAGATGTCGACTTAAAGGTAAGGGAAAACAAAGGAATAAATTAGTTATCTTTATATAAGATACCCGTTAGAAGAAGGAGGATATAAACTTGTCCAGGATGATACCAAAATTTATCATTTGGTTAATTGGGTAGGGAACTGTGCTATTACAATGATAGGGAAAATTGGAAGATGATTGACTTTGAGTTAGAAGAAGGGAAAATTTTATTTTTTGGAACCTTTGCAATAGTACTAAATCATCTGTTTCATGAAAATACCATATGGTAGATAAAAAGAGTCAATTGTTAAAAAGAAAAATAAACAGTAATAATTATGGTAACAATGATAATCCATTGTGCTCAGAATCAAATGGATAAAATTGGCCAATCAAACTTAAAGCAAACAAAGACAGCTTTGTGTTATTAGAGGAAACACAGATAATATTGTAACAACAAATGATAGTATGTATTTAATTAATGTAGTTAATTTGGGTTTTATGAGTTTTGTAATATTGCTCATGTTTACTTTGTAAGTTTGTTTTGGTTTCACAGTGTATTATATGCCATAAAGGTAAGGAAGTTATATCTTGTTTGAACATATTTTTAAATGTTATAATAAAATAATGTAGGGGTGCCTGCATGGCTTAGTCAGTTAAGCATCAGATTCTTGATTTCAGCTCAGGTCATGATCTCACGGTTTGTGGGATCAAATCCTGCATCAGGCTTTTCACTGACAGCATGGAGCCTACTTGGAATTCTCTCTATCCCTTTGTCTCTCTGCCCTTCCCATGCTTGTGCTCTCTCTGTCTCTCAAAATAAATAAATAAACTTTTTAAAAAATAATAATAAAGTAATGTAATGGAGAAAAAAAGGAAGAGCCCTTGAAGGAAAGTAAACAGTTTCTAGATAGTTGGTAGGAGATAGTTTCACAAGAAAGAAGACATGTTTTAATTAGTTGCAAATAACCAGAGGAATTAAGTAGCCTTGTGGTTTACTTTTTAAAAAAAAATTTAAAATGTCTTATTTATTCCTGAGAGAGAGAGAGAGAGAGAGCAGGGGAGGGTAGGAGAGAGAGAGAGGGAGGTGTAGAATCTGAAACAGGCTCCAGGCTCTGAGCAAGCTGTCAGCACAGAGCCCGATGCGGGACTTGAACCCACAAACTGTGATATCATGACCTGAGCCGAAGTCGGACGCTCAACTGACTGAGCCACCCAGGCGCCCCTAGCCTGTGGGCCCCAATAAAATATAAGTAAATATTGAACTTTGGAGAAGTAACTATTATCACTTGTGGAGTACAGATATGTAGAACTTGAAGTTTGGGAAGAGGAAAAAAGGTTCTGGAGCTTGAACACAAATGTGAACATGAACATGAGGTGTTACCAGACTGGGTGGTAAAGGAAGAACAAGCCTACTTGAGTAGTTTTGGTGGTAGTGGTGGCATTAGTAGTGGAGAATCAAATGGGCTAAATATACAGGGCTATCCATGTTGGCCACTTAGGAGGCTGCTTTGAGGAAAGAGGATAATGAATTGAGGACCTACTGTGTGCAAGGCATGTGACATTCAGCATGCCAATTTAACCCTACACAAACTGTCAATTTGTTGTTATTAAGCTATTTTGCTGAGGTAAAAGAAGGTAAGATCAGAAAAGTAGAGTAAAAGGCCTAAGGTCACACAGCTAGTAATGGGTAGAGCTGAGATTCAAATCCAGGTTTGTGTGACACTAAGGTCCATCTTCTTAATTATTACAAACTGCAACACTGCGTTAATAGGCCTGAATAGATTAATAAAGAAGTAAATTTGTAAGATAAGTTAGTATAAAATAAGAGTAGGATGCAGGGACTCTTAAGTCAGACTGCTAGGACTGGAAATCCTGATCCATCACTTTGTAATTATGCAAACAAGAAAGTCATTCAAGCTCTGTGATGGTCAGTTTCTACACCTACAAAATGGAGATATTATCTATTTTATAAGTCCATTATGAAAATTAAATGGATTAATTTTAAATCATTGGGTATAATAAACTCCAGCTAATAAAGAAATACAAAGTATTAATTCATAAAAAATACAGATTCCAGGAAACATTTCTATTTTAAGAGACTAAGATATAAGAGGCCTAAGAAGAAACTTTGACTAGTTCACAATTGTCTTATGGGCCAGTATTTTTATAAAATTTATACTCTCAATTATTAATCAGTGCTTTCTCTTTAAGAAGTTTTTTATGAATTATTATTCAATCCTCAGTAAACATTAGCAATGCAGTTCTTGTTTTCTGTTTATGACAACAAGCAGAACCAAATACAGTCTTGGTGACCCTGGTATTAATCCTCTTGATAAACAATTCAGTCAATGGGGCGCCTGGGTGGCTTAGTCGGTTAAGCGTCCGACTTTCGCTTGGGTCATGATCTCGCGGTTCGTGGGTTCGAGCCCCATGTTGGGCTCTGTGCTGACTGCCAGCTCGGAGCCTGGAGCCTGTTTCAGTCTTGACTCCCTCTCTCTCTGACCCTCCCCTGCTCACGCTGTCTCTCTCTCTCTCTCTCTCCTAGAAATAAATAAAACATTAAAAAAAAAATTCAGTCAAGCAACTGGTCTAACTACTGAAAACAAATTAGTTGAATTGCTCATTTACCTACATAGTGCTAGATCATTTAATACGTTAGAAGAGCAACACACAATACCTTAGTACTGGTTAAATTTTTTTACTCTTCATGTAAATAGGCTTCCACCATGGAGACATGTTTTCCATAATGTTTGTTCCTTATTCTCAGGTAATAACCTATTAACTTTAGGAAGTACTAATTGTCAAATGTCCCAGGAAAAGAATAAAAAAAAAAAAAAGAAAAGAAAAGAAGGTGCCCTAATCTTACTGAAATTGAGACTCTGTTGGTCTGATATCTTCTGAGGTGTTCAAAGAGCCCCCAGGGATTTCAGAGCGTAAGAAAATTCCCCTTTTCATGTGAAAACAAATTTTGCCAGCCAACTAAGTTTGTGGAATCTTCCGGATTTTGCGAGCAATGGCTTATGATCTGAGTTTATTTACACTTTCAATTAAACAAAGTTGGACTCTAAGAGGAAAACTAAAACCTAAGTTGTTTACCTTTCATATTGGTTTCTTTGATGTTTGTCTACATTGAACCGACGAAGGGTTTACTGACCTCATTAATCCCACTTCTTGTCAGAGCTGATTCCTCATGGAAATCAAAATCTGAATATGCCACCTTTTTTTCCCGAGTGGGAAAGAAGTTTCATAGGTGTGAACTGAATGTTTATTTCCATTTAATATATTTTCAGATGCGTATCAATTTATAGCAACTTTGTTTTTCAGTTGTAAGATTTTATCATTCTTTTTTTACTTAGCTTATTGTCAAGTTGGTTTCCATATAACACCCAGTGCTCATTCCAACAAGTGCCCTCCTTCATCCCTATCACCCTCCTTCCCCTCTCCTCCACCCCCATCAACCCTCAGTTTGTTCTCAGCATTCAAGAGTCTCTCATGGTTTGCCTCCCTCCCTCTCCCCAACTATTTTTCCCCCTTTTCTCCCCCATGGTCCTCCATTAAGTTCCTCCTAATCCACCTATACGTGCAAACATATGGTATCAGTCCTTCTCTGCCTGACTTATTTCGCTCAGCATAACACCCTCAAGGTCCATCCATGTTGCTACACATGGCCAGATTTCATTCTTTCTTATTGCCAAGTGGTATTCCATTGTATAAATATAACACATCTTCTTGATCTATTCATCAGTTGATGGACACTTAGGTTCTTTCTATGTTTTGGCTATTGTTGAGAGTGCTGCCATGAACATTGGGGTACATGTGCCTCTGTGCATCAGTACTCATGAGTCCCTTGGATAAATTCCTAGCAGTGTCATAGACGGGTCATAGACGAGTTCTATTGTTAATTTTTTGAGGAACCGCCACAGTTTTTCAGAGGGGTTGTACCAGTTTACATTCCCAACAACAGTGTAGAAGGGTGCCCATTTCTCCACTTCCTCTCCAGCATCTAGATCTTCTCATTTGTTCATTTTAGCTACTCTGACCGGTGTGAGGTGGCATATCAGTGTGGTTTCGATCTGCATTTCCCTGATGAGGAGGGTCGCTGAGCATTGTTTCATATGTCTGTTGGCCATCTGGATGTCGTCTTTGGAAAAGTGCCTATTCATGTCTTCTGCCCAATTCTTCACTGGATGATTTGATTTTTGGGAGTAGAGTTTGGTGAGTTCCTTATAGATTTTGGATACTAGCCCTTTATCTGATATGTCATTTGCAACTATCGTTTCCCATTCCATCAGTTGCCTATTTGTGTTATGGATTGTTTCCTTTGCCTTGCAGAAGGTTTTGATCTTGAGGAGGTCCCAGTAGTTCGTTTTTTCTCTTAATTCTCTTGCCTTTGGGGATGTGTCATGTAAGAAATTGCTGCAGTTGAGATCAAGGAGGTTTTTTCCTGCTTTCTTTTCTAGGATTTTGATGATTTCCTGTCTCACATTCAGGTCCTTTATCCATTTTGAGTTTATTTTGGTGTATGATATGAGAAAATGATCTAGTTTCATTCTTCTGCATGTTGCTGTCCAGTTCTCCCAGCACCATCTGTTAAAGAGGTTGTCTTCTTTCCATTGGATACCCTTTCCCGCTTTGTCAAAGATTAGTTGGCCATCCATTTGTGGGTCCAAATCTGAGTTCTCAATTCTATTCCATTGGTCTATGTGTCTTTTTTTGTGCCAATACCATACTGTCTTGATTATAGCTTTGTAGTAGAGGCTAAAGTCTGAGATCATGACAAGATGATGGCTCCCGTTTTGGTTTTCTTCTTCAATATTACTTTGGCTATTCGGGGTCTTTTGTGGTTCCATACAAATTTGAGGATAGTTTGTTCTAGCAAAGGAACTTTTGATAACTAAGGATAGTTTGAACCCATCCCATAATGTTAAAGAAGGATTACATGGAAGAAGAATCAGGCTCAATGTCTTATAGTCAGGTAGACAGATAGGCAAACTTGTTCTATCGTCTGATTTCTGCTACTTATTCTCACATTCTGTCTTACATCTAGATAGTGCTGAGAGATGGGACATACTACACTTTAAATGTATGCCTTTATCCTCAACTATGCATTTGCTGACCTCAGTTGAATGGAAACGGAATAAAAAAATGGTTTCATATGTCATCCATCTATTTCAGTATATTTTCTCTGCAGAAATCACTAATTTGTTATCATAGTAAGCAGAGTTGATTAAATTTATTAAATTTCCATAAATGCAGGATTTTCTTAGAGCAGTTGTGAGTCTGAGAAGCAAGAAAATCTTGATCTCTGTTTTTATAGTCAAGTTGGCAAAATGAGAATGACATATAGACTATCACAGAATACAGATAGGCAGTTAATAATTAATAGGGCAATTAAATTTTGATCACTATAAAATTTGAATGAAGAGAAAGATCTCAATGTAGAATTATTAGAGAAAATGTTGTGGAAGAAGGTAACTAGACCTTGAATATGAATGGGTAGGAGTTGGATAGATATAGAGGAAGTCATGATAAAAATCCAAATAGGGGAAAGGAAAAGTGCATAATATGAATATAATCCCCTGAAGACAGACAAAAGACTGTCTATAGGACTATATGGAAACCACCTCTGCGGAAGTAAGTGTACTGAGGTGACATTATTTAAATCACTGATAATCTCCATTGGATAAAATGAGGTAAATGGAAAAGGCAGTAATGCTTATTAAAATGCAGATTCCCAGAGCTTCTAATTGGGTAGACCTAGGTGGAAACAGAAAATTTACCTTTATAACATATTTCCAAGTGACTGATGCTGCTTCACTGGAGACCAGACATTGAGAGCCACTGATTTACCGCAAAGAACTTTGAGATTGACATTAAGGCTGTTCTTTAGCGACAGATGAAACCTGAAAGATTAAGAAAAGTTGCCTACAGGCTTATCAAAACTATTAATACCCATACATTTTTATAGCTACCACTTCTCCAAATTATAAGTGTTAATGGAATTCCAGTTCAAGATGGCAATGTAAGAGGATCCTGAACTCACCTCCTGCTATAGATAGACTGAATATACAGCTATAGATGGAACAAATTCCTTTGAAACAAACCCCAAAACTGGTTGAATAAATGCTATACATTTGGTGAATGAGAAAAAACCCCTAAAATTAAAATGAGTAGGAAATGCTGAAACACAATCTCACCATAAATCCTGCTACTAATATAATGACCCAGTATTGGAAAGGAACTTGTAATTCTAAGCTTATCCATAAGGAGCAAAGAGTTTAAGTCCTATATCTAGCACCAAACCTTTTAAGACCTGCAAGTGAGAGACTTGCCTCTAGATTTGAAAAACAGTGATACATGCATTCATGATACTCACAAGGGTATAGCAAACTGAGAAACAGAACTTAAAGGTGCATGCAGACTCATTATGGCTACATCCAAGGGCCCAGCAGAGACAGATGGCTAAAATGCCCAGTCTTTCTGTGAAAGAGACCTATTTGCTTACCGTAAAGCTTTTTCCTGAGCAGCAGGAATCTAATTTAATGCACATTTAAGGACTTACTGAAATATTCCCCAAAGATCATGGAAACTAACAGGTACCACCTTTGTGTTCTCGCTCTGCCACACTCCAGTCCAGCAGTATCTCCTGGAAAATTTAAGGAACTACTGAAATATTCTCCAAAGAGCATGGAGGAGAGAAGGTATCATCTATGTGCCCTCCTTCTCCACATTGCAGGCCAGCAATATTTTCTGGAAAGAAGCTTGCACACACATCTGGCACCCTGGGTTTTGCAGCTGATTCCAAGTCCCTTGATTGTCTGCTTCTGGTGGCCACTGGGGCTTATATTTGTGGGATCCATGGGACTGTAACAAATGGAGAAATAGTACTTAACTGGCTAACTCCCCAGGGCACAGTGGAGAAACAGCAGATTAAACACCTGATCTTTCTGAGAAAGAGGTCTATTTGGTTATTTTCATAGTTGTGGTATGGGGGCATACTTCTAATTAAACTTGAATCTAAGGGCTGCCTGCACCCGCTTCAGAGACAGGGAAAACAAGGTGGTACCATCATTACATTTTCTTTATTCCCTATCCCCAGTCATTGATGTCTCCAAGAAACAACACTGTACACATGTTGGGCACCCTTCTTTTTTACCCTACTATCCAGAGGACACATTCCTTGATAGTCTGGCTCTAGTGGCCAATGGAGCTGAGTTCTTAGGTTTGGTAGGAAGGTAGCAAACAAATACATAGTTGTTAACTGGCCATTACCTGAGGGCTTAGTACAAAAGAGCAGGAAAAAATGCCCATCTCCTATTTTTCCCTTGAAAAGTGTACATTTGCATACTTTAAAGGATGCTTCCAGAGGCTGCAGCTCCCAATCAGCCTGAATCTAGAAACTGACTGAAGTCCTCTATTATAAGACAGTGATAGGTCTTGGCATACCTTCAACTAATGGAAGCCACAAAGAACAAAGTAGGCTAAGGGCCTGGGTGGCTCAGTTAGTTAAGTGTCCAACTTCAACTCAGGTCATGATCTTACAGTTCATGGGTTTTAGCCCCACATTGGGCTCTGAACTGTCAGCACAGAGCCTGGAGCCTGCTTCAGATTTTGTGTCTCCCTCTTTCTCTGTCCCTACCCCACTCATGTTCTGTGTCTGTCTTTCAAAAATGAATAAATATTTTTTTAAAAAGACAAGAAAAGAACAAAGTAGGCTGCTTGGACTATCACAAAAGTTTGAGAGACAACCGCACACTAGGGAAGAATTTAAAAATAAGGCATATCTCTGATAAAAGACTACTATTTCAAGGGTGGGAGAGGTGACTCTTTTATCCAATGTATAGAAACAGGTAGAGAGTTAGGGAAATGAAGATATAGAAGAATATATTACAAATGAAAGAACAAAATAAAACCGCAGAAAAAGAACTTAATGAAACAGAGATAAGTGATATACCTGATAAAGAGTTCAAAATAATGGTCATAAACATGCTCACCAAAGTTAGGAGAACAATGCATGAACAAAGCAAGAATTTTAATAAAGATTTAGTAAATATAAGAAAGCTATCACACAAACATCACAGAGATGAAGAATGCAGTAACTCAACTGAAAATTTTTTTTAAAGGGTTCAACATCAGACTAGATGAAGCAAAAGAAAGGATTAGTGAACTTAAAGACAGGACAGTACAACTTATCCAATCACAACATAAAAAAGAAAACAGGTGTAGAAGAGTAAAATAACTTAAGAGATGTATGAAACATAAAGGAATACATATTTACCTTATAAGAATTCCAGGACAGGAAGAAAGGGGAAGAAAACTTATTTCAAGAAATAGTGACTTAAAATGTTTCTTGAGAAGGAAACAGATATTCAGATTCAGGAATAAAATAGAGCCCTATGTAAGATGAAGACAAAGAGATTCATAACAAGACATGTAATCCTAATGTCAAAAAGTTACAGATAAGTAGGGAATCGTAAAAGTAGCAAGATAAAAGTGACTTTTTATGTACATGGGAGCCCCCGTATGACTATAAACATATTTTTCAGCAGATACTTTGCAGATCGTAAGGGAGGGGCATGATATGTTCAAAGTACTAAAAGAAAAAAAAGACTTCTAACCTATAATAAAACTTGGCAAAGTTCTTCAGAATTAAAGGAAAGATGAAGAGTTTTCCAGACAAGCAAAACTAAAGGAATTCACCATCACAGAAGTGTCCATACACAAAATGTAGATACTTCTTTAAGCTAAAATGAAAGGAAGTTGATTAGTAACATGAAAACATGAAAGTATAAATTTCATCAGGAAAGATAGAGAGTAAAATTCAGAATAATCTAATGTTGAACAGCTTGTAGGCTAATCAGTTAGAAAAGCTAGTATGAAGGTTAAAAGAGAAAAGGAGTAAAAATAACTACAATTACAATAATTTGTTATTAGATATACAAAATAAAAGATGTGGGTTGTTGCTTCATATACATAAAATATAGGGGAGGGAAAATGTACAGTCTTAGAATGCATTCCAACTTAATTTGTTATAAATTAGAGCAGACTGTCACAAATATAAATTATTTTATGTAAGCCTCATAGTAACCATATTTTAAAAACTATAGCAGATACAGAAAAAAGAAAAAAGAAGATAATCCAAACACATCACTACAAAAAAAAAATCATAGGGCTAGAGAAGAAAAAACAAAGAAATAACAGAATATTCAGAAAACAATAAACATAACAGCTATTAGTCCACACCTATCAATAAATACCACACCTATCAATTAAATGTAAGTGGACTAAATTCTTCAACTAAACAACGCTGAATGACTGAATAGATAAAAGAACTAGACTATATACTGTCTACAAGAGATTCACTTCAGTTATAAGGACACACACAGACTGAAGTTGAAGGGATAGAAAAAAATTCTATTTAAATAAGAACCACGAAAAGCTGATATAGCTATACTTATATTAAACAAAATAGACTTAAAGAAAAATCTGTAATTAGAGAAAAAGAAGATCATTATATAATGATAAACGAGTCAATACAACAAGAAGATATAATATTTATAAATTTTTACACACTCAGCATAGGTGTGCTTTTATATACAAAGCAAAAATAAATATAATTAAAGAGAGAAATAAACTACAACAAAATAATAGGAGGGTACTTTAATGCCCTACTATTGATAGATAGGTCATCCAGACATTAAATGAATAAGGAAACAGTGACCTTTTGTATAACACATTAGACCGTATGTACTTAATATATATAGGACATCCCATCCAAGGCAACATTCTTGTCAAGTGCACATAAAATACTACCCAGGATAGATCATATGTTAGGCCATAAAACAAGTCTCAGTAAATTTAAGAAATGTGAAATCATATCAAGTATCTCTTCTGATGACAGTAATATGAAATGAGATATCAGTTACAAGAAGGAAACTGGAAAATCACAAATACATAGAGATTAAACAACATGCTGTGGAATAAGCAAGGAGTCAACAAAGAAATCAAAGGAGAAATTTAAAACAAATACCTTGAGCCAAATGAAAACAGAAATATCACATACCAAAACCTATGGAATATAGCAAAAGGAGTTTTAAGAGGGAAGTTTATAGCAATAAATGCCCACAGCAAGAGAAAAATGACCTCAGATAAACAATCTAATTTTACAAATATATAATTAGAAGAAGGACGAACTAAGCCTTAAGTTTTAAAAGGAAAGAAATAATAAAGATCACAGTAGAAATGAATGAAATAGAGACTAAAAGGACAATAGTAAAGATCAATGACACTAAGAGCTGGGTTTTTTTGAAAAGATAAACAAAATTGACAAACTTTTATCTAGATTTAACAAGAAGAAAAGAAGGGTAAATAAATAAAATCATAAATGAAACTGAAAGTATTATAACTGATAGCATGGAAAAAGAAAGACTTACAAGAGGCTACTATAAATAATTATACATCAACACATTGGACAACCTAGATGAAATGAAAACATTCTTTTTTTTTTAATGTTTTATTTCTAGGAGAGAGAGAGACAGCATGAGCAGGGGAGGGTCAGAGAGAGAGGGAGTTACAGACTCTGAAACAGGCTCCAGGCTCTAAGCTGGCAGTCAGCACAGAGCCCGACGCGGGGCTCGAACCCACGAACTGCGAGATCATGACCTAAGCGAAAGTTGGACGCTTAACTGACTAAGCCACCCAGGCGCCCCAGAAATGAAAACATTCTTAAAATCATACAATGCAGCAAGAATGAATCAGAAAGAAATAGGAATAGCTTGAGAAGAATGGGTATTGATTCTGTTTGAAGTGTCTGGTAGAATTCCCCAGGAAAGCCATCTGGCCCAGGGCTCTTACTTGTTGGGAGATTTTTGATTTTTGATAACTGATTTAATTTCTTCACTAGTTATGGGCCTGTTCAGATTTTCTATCTCTTCCCGTGTGAATTTTGGTAGTGAGTGTGTGTTTAGGAATTTGTCCCATTTCTTCTAAGTTGTCCAGTTTGTTGGCATATAATTTTTTATAGTATTCCTTGATAATTCCTTGTATTTTTGAGGGGTTGGTTGTAATAAGTCCATTTTCATTCATGATTTTATCTATTTGGGTGCTCTCTCTTTTCTTTTTGAGAAGCCTGGCTAGAGGTTTGTGAATTTTGTTTATTTTTTCAAAAAATCAACTCTTAGTTCATTGATCTGTTCCACTGTTTTTTTTTTTTTATTAATTCTAGATTGTTTATTTCTGCCCTGATTTTTATTATTTCTCTTCTCCTACTGGGTTTGGGGTGCTCTTGTTGCTCTCCTAGTTCCTTGAGGTGCGCTCTTGGAATCTGTACTTGCGCTTTTTCTAATTTCTTGAAATAGGCGTGGAGTGCAATGTACTTTCCTCTTAGGACTGCATTTGCCACCTCCCATAGAGTTTGAATTGTTGTATTTTTGTTTTCATTTGTTTCCATACATTTTTTCATTTCTTCTCTAACTGCTTGATTGGTCCATTCATTCCTTAGTAGGGTGTTCTTTAACCTCCATGTATTTGGAGGTTTTCCAGACTTCTCCCTGTTGTTGATTTCAAGTTTCATAGCATTGTGATCTGAAAGTGTGCATGGTATGATCTCAATTCTTTTATATTTTTTGAGGGCTGCTTTATGATGTTGTTTATCTATACAATTGAATACTACATGGTAATGAGACTCAATGAAATCTTACCACATGTAGCAACATGGATGGAACTTGGCGGTGTTATTCTGAGTGAAATAAGTCAGGTAGATAAGGACAGATACCATATGTTTGTACGTATAGGAGGATTAGGAGGAACTTAACAGAGGACCATGGGGGAGAAGAAGGGGAAAAACAGTGGGAGAGAGGGAGGGTGGCAAACCATGAGGGACTCTTGAATGCTGAGAGCAAACTGAGGACTGATGGGAGTGTGGGAGAGGGGAAGGGGGGTGATGGGCATGGATGAGGGCACTTGTTGGAGGAGGGCACTTGTTGGGAGGAGCACTGGGTGTTATATGGAACCCAATTTGACAATAAAGTATTTAAGGAAAAAAATTAAAAATAAAACTACAGTAAGATTCAATAATTCCACTTCTGGGCATCTATGCAAAGAAAATAAAAACAGGATATCAAAGACAAAAAAATAAAGAAAATAAAGAAATGAAAAACAATGACATAACTTAATAGGAAATAAAATACACATGTGGAAAAACTTATTCTGAAACTGACATTCAAGTAATACAGTGAAACCTTGTTTGCGAGCATAATTCTTTCCGGAAGCATACTTGTAATCCAAAGAGTTTCTGTACCAATGTGAATTTCACCCATAAGAAATAATAGACACTCAGGTGATTCGTTCCACAACACAAAAATATTCATGTAAAAATGATTACAATACTGTCATGTAACATAAAATAATAATGAAAATACAAAAATATAAAGAAAAAGAAACAAATTAATATGCACATACATTCGAACACCTTTATGGCTGGTGTGAGGAAGACAAGAGAGAGGACGGTTATTGTGTAAGACAACTTTCACTATCACTAATGGAATCACTACTATCTATTGATTTAATGGAACCTTTTTCTGCATGGGGGCCATTGTATACACTCACACAGATATTGACTACAGAACAGTATTAATAAACTCTTATCATATACTATATTGAATATAACTGGCAATAAGGAGCAGAGGAAAGTGTCTATATCTGCAAGCAGCCTGAACTAGAATGAAGTAGAGCATTTCTGAACTTTTGTCTGAAAAAGGAAAGGACTGTCCACAGTTGCCTTGAAGGGACAAAAAATACACTAGTGCCAGTTGTGGGCACCTTCCAACGTTCTGAAAATCACTGATTTCTGCCAAACACCGTGGTCTGAGACTGAGCATCAAGCATGTGAGACAATGACCCACAATACCACAGAGAGAGAGAGAGAGAGAAGAACTATGAACGATTGGCTCAGCTGTGATCATGTGATGTTCGGTGTCACATACTACTCATATTGCAAGACATCACTCATTTATCCAGTTAAAATTGATTAGAAATATTAACTTGTCTTGTGGAACACTTTCAGAACAAGTTACTCTCAATGTAAGGTTTTACTGTACTTAAAATTCATATTTGTGGAGACTTAACAGGCTTATTTTTATTTGAAAACAGTATTTGTACGGTTGTTTGGGATGAATACTTCAAAATATGTGCCATTTAACAATAAAAAAATAAGTAAATAAAAATAAATTTAAAAAAGAAAAAATAAAGTAATAAGAAATCTGTAAAGACCAAATACTAGTCAGAATATTGAATCAGTAATTTGAAAAAGAAAAATCTTCCAATGCATTAAAACCAAGGACCAGATAGCTTCACTAGTAAATTTTACCAAACATTTAAAGAAGAAATAATGTGAGTCTTTCTCAAACTCTTCCAAAAAATGGGGAGGAAGGAAAACTCCCAAACTCATTTTATGAAGCCAGTATTACTCTGTTAACAAAAGCCAGGAAAGGACGAGAGAGAGAGAGAGGGAAATACAGGCTAAAATTCCTGGTGAACATCAATGCAAAATTCTTAGTAAAATGCTAGTAAACTGAATTTAGCAGCACATTAAAAGGTTCATTCACTGTGATTAAGTGGGATTATTCCTGGATGGAAGGATCGTTCTACATATGGAATTTAATGTGATATACCACATGAACACAATTAAAGATACAATTCATATGATCATCTCGATAGATACAGAAAATACATTTGCAAAATTCAGCATCTGTTCATTATGAAAATTCACAAGAAAGTCAATATAGAAGAAACAGCTCAACATAATAAAAGCCATATATGATAAGCACACAACTAATATACTCAGTGGTAAAAAGCTAAAATATTTTCTCCATGATGAGGAATAAGACAAGAATGCCCACTCTCACCACTTTTATTCAACATTGTCTTGGAAGTTTTCGCCAGAGTAATTAGTGAAGAAAAATAGGTAAAGGCATGCACATTGGAGAATAAGTAAAACTGCCTTTATTTTCAAACTACATAATATTATATATAGAAAATTCTAAAGCCTCCACCAAAAACCTGTTAGAATTATTACATGATTTCAATAAATTTAAGTTAAAAATAAATATTAAAAATGATTGTGTTTCTACAATAATAATAAACTATCAGAAAAAGAAATCAGGGGGGCCTGGGTGGCTTAGTTGGTTAAGCGTCCGACTTTCGCTTAGGTCATGATCTCGTGGTTCGTGGGTTCGAGCCCCACGTCGGGCTCTGTGATGACTGCCAGCCCAGAGCCTGGAGCCTGTTTCAGAGTCTGTGCCTCCCCCTCTCTCTGACCCTCCCCTGCTCATGCTGTCTCTCTCTCTCTCTCCTAGAAATAAATAAAACATTTTAAAAAAGAAAAAAAAGAAAAAAAAAAGAAAAAGAAATCAATAAAACAATTCCACTTACAATTGCACCAAAAAGAATAAAATACCTAGGAATTAATTTATACAAAGAGGTGAAAGAACTGTATATTGAAAACTCTAAGATATTGATGAAAGAAATTGAAGACACAAATATATAGAAAGATATTCCCTGATCATGAATTGGAAAAATTCGTATTGTTAAAAGGTCCATTCTACTTGGATACCTGGGTGGCTAATTTGGTGGAGTATTCATCTCTTAAATTTGGCTCGGGTTATGATCTCACAGTTCATGGCTTTGAGCCCCATGTCAGGCTCTGCAATGACAGTGTGGGACCTGCTTGGGATCTTTTCTCTCCCTCTTTCTGCTCCTTCCCCACCTTCTCTCCCTCTCAAAAATAAATGCACCTAAAAAAATGTCCATACTACCAAAGCAATCTACGTATTTTATGCAATCTCTATTAAAACTTTAATGACATTTTTTCGTAGAAATACAACAAGTAACCTAAAATTTGTATGGAACCACAAAAGAACCTAAATAGCCAAAGATATCTTGAAAGATAAGAACATGGAATTAGGTATCATGCTTCATGAATTTAAGCTTAGAAAGTTATAGTAATCAAAACAACATGGTAGTGGCATAAAATAAGCATATACATTAGTGGAACAGAATAGAAAGCCTGGAAATACTCATTAAAGTATGTTCATTCTACACAAATGACAACATAGAGGCTCAAATAAGCACACAATTTATCTTGGTCCTTTGCAAGTAAAAATCAGAGGATCATAGGGGAGGGGAAGGGGAAAAATAGTTAAGGAAAGGGAGGGAGGCAAACCATAAGAGCCTTGAATACTGAGGACAAACTGAGGGTTGATGTGGGGTGGGGGAGAGAGGAAAATGGGTGATGGGCATGGAGAAGAGCACTTGTTGGGATGAGCACTGGGTGTTATATGGAAACCAACTTGACAATAAATTATATTTTTAAAAATAAGCCTTAATGGTGAGTCTAGCTGTGAATTGGACCAGGGTAAATGTTTATTCTGGAAATTCCTTGAAAAACCTGTTTTCCTAAATCTGAATCAGTGGAAGAACAAAAATGAGGATCCAGAAGCTTTGACTCCCAGGTTTGTGCTCAGTTTAATTAACGTGCTTTCCACCATCTATTTTTTTTCTCTTTTTGGAAAATGTAAGCCTTTGAACTTCCTAAGAGAAATAGATAACTGAGAAATTCAACCTTGTGGAGTTTTTGCCTGATGAGCAATTTTGTGCATAGGGTGTGAAAAGCAGACAAGAACCACTTAGGATAAGTGGCTAGGAATAAGCTATATTATGTGACAAGACTCAGGGATAAACTATAGAGGGAAATAATTCCTAAAGCTGGATATGAAAGTTGCTGTGTGTTTCTGAGTCATCTGGCAATAGAACCTCTGAAAGGAAAATGAATAACTTTTTTCAGCCAATGTGCTCCACCTCTATTTTCTGTATCTAACATATTTTTTGTGCCGATCCTTACTGCTTTGCACTAAGCTAAGCCTTCCTATTATCTCCATCTGATTCCTTGGTCTATTTCTATCCATCTATTTTTCTTTTGGATGGATATCCATGGAGATACCGCCCAGTCTATTACAAAGCATTCTATGTATAAGTTTAGAAGTTATAGTTATAGTTCTGTTGTTAGTTATAAGGCCTTGAGAAAATAATAGAATAGCAGAATAATATAGTTCAGTGGCTCTGAAAATGTGTAATGTGTACCACTGATGGGTTTATAATCTGATTATAGGTTGTACATAGATGAATATTTTAATTTGAATATTAACTTGAGTGTGTACTTAATTCAATTAAAGTTATAGAAGCTATAACTAGAACATTAAATTTGTAAATTTTCAGATACTGTTGCTTAGGACATTCTAAAATAGGCACTGGAGTAAAAGAAAGAAATGCATTGACTTAAAAATATTAAGTAAGGAAACATAGATGATATGTCAATATGAAAAAATATGTCAGAGAATGACTGAGTTTTGGGGAAAATTTTTTTTTGTAGGTATAAGGGAAACTTAGCATCTAATTAACCATTCACTTATCCATGAAATAAATATTTACTGAACAGTTTCTTTGTGTCAGGTATCATGTTAGGCCCAGGTGCCAGAGGTTAGGTGCTCAAATAAGAACACAATTTATCTCGGCCCTTATAATCCTCAGTTTAGTATGTCAAGGATATATAAACAAGTATTTACAACATATTATAGTAAATTCCACCACATGACAGTGACCAAATTTTCTTGGAGAACATGAAAGAATAAAAGACTAACACTGTTTATGGGAACTGGTAAGATTTCATTGTGCAGTTGCTATTCAAGTTGAACCTTGAGTAGATTTTAAATAGGCAAAGAAGGCAGAAGGAGCAGTATAAGCAAAGGCACACAGTTTTGTAAAATTATGTGGTTTCATGGGAAATAAACTGTAGTCTGGGGTTTGGGGAACATACAATGTTATAGTAGGAGACAGGAGCAAAGGGAAGCCTGAAAGAAGAGGAAGGGGTTAGGTGGGAAAGGATTTGGATAACATGTTGAGATGTGGGGCATGGTGAGGAGACCATGGGGAGAAGAGAATTAAAGGATTTAATTAAGGACATACCATGATTATGTTTAGAAATTCATTCTGGTATAAGAGCAAGGCTGGAGTCAAGGAAACCTGTCAGAAGACTGTTATATAAGTCCAACTAAGAAATTATGGTGGCAGGGAATAGATTTTCATCTCAGACCAAGTTGGATACATGGACAGGTTTTACCCACATGTCTGAAACCAGCAAAATGAATAAAGGGATCTATGAAAAACCTATAGCTAACATAACATTTAATAGGGAAAATTTAAATGTTTTTCCCCCAAGATCAGGAATAAGACAAGGATGTATACTCTTACGACTTCTATTAAAAATGTATTGGAGATTCTAGTCAGTACAGTAAGGCAAAAGAAAGAGACCAAAGGTGCCCACATTGAGAAGAAGAGGTACAATTCCCTTTATTCACAGTTATGAGAAAATATCATCACACACCTATTGCAATAGGCAAAATTAGGGGCGCCTGGATGGTTCAGTTGGTGAAGCTTCTGAATCTTAATTCCAGCTCAGGTCATGAACTCATTGTTTGTGAGTTCAAGCCACACATCAGAGTCCATATGTGCAGAGCCTGCTTGGTGTTCTCTCTCTCTGCCCCTCCCTCCCCCTCTCAAAACAAATAAATAAATGAACTTTACAAAAATAATAATTAAAAAGCCTTACTATACTAAGTATTGACAAGATATGGAGAAACTGAAATCCTCATATACTGTTGGTGGGAAAATAAAATGATACTTTGGAAAATTATTTGGCAGTTTCTTAAAAATGTAAATATATGCTTAATGTAAGACCAAGCATTCAATTCTTTTGGTACAAAAGCATATTTTGTTATATTTGTACATGAATGCTTATGGCATCCTTATTTTTTAATAATCTACAACCGTACAGAACACAAAAGTCCACCAACAGATGAATGGACGACCAAATTGTGGCATATCCATGCAATTAAATACTACCCAACAATAAACAGAATGGACTAATGGTTTTCAAAAAAGTATTAATGCATATAGACACAATTATGCTTTGAAAGGAATTATAAAAAGACTATAAAAACTATAAAAATAGTGCACACAGTATGATTTCTGTTATATAAATGTGTAGTAAATGCAATAAGTTATATTAGTTTGTTAAGACTGCCATAATGAAGTACCATAAACAATGTTTAAGCAACAAAAATTTATTGTTTCACATTTCTGGGAGCTAGAAATTCAAGATCAATATGTTGGAAAGATTATTTCTGAGAGCTGTGAGGAAACATTCATTTTTTTACCTCTTCCTTAGCCTATGGTAGTTTATTGACAATCTTTGGCATTCCTTGGCATGTTGAAGCATTATCCTGATCTCTGCTTAATCTTAACATGGCATTCTTAGTGAGTGTGTGTGTGTGTGTGTGTGTGTGTGTGTCTATGTGCAAATTTCTCCTTTTTCATGAGAAAACACTATTTTTGTTGGATTAGGACCCACATTAATCTTAACTTTATTACATCTATAAAGACCCTATCTCCAAATAAAGTCATATTTTGAGGTACTGGAGGTTAGGATTTCAACATACGAATTTGGCAAGGAGGGGGGTCAGTATAGCCCACAACACTAATAATATATATAGTGACAGAAAGCAAATTAGTCCTGGGGATGTGAACACTTGAAGAGGGATGAGAGGAAAGAATTATAAAGTGCATGAGGAAAATTTTCGGGGTGATGGATATGCTTATTATTTTGATTATGGTAATAGTTTCATAGCTTTGTAATATGTCAAGATGTATCTAATTATACACTTTGTATATGTGGAGTTTATTGTATGCCAATTAGCCCCAAAACCTGTTTAAAAAGCCTATACTAAACTACAAAAGAAACAAAAAAACCTTACTGAATGTTTGGAAAGAAGAAAGAAACTATATACTGATATTTAGTTTGGGTTTATGGATTGTGGGTGCTACCTGATATAAAAAAGCCTGAAAGAGGGTTAGTTTGGGATGCGAATGGGAGATGATTAACTCAACTTTGGACTTTTTGACTTGACACGGATATTTTTGTGGGACAAATAATTGGAGATGTCCAGTATATATTGGTTTGATGTGTAAGGAATTCCAGAATGAGTTCTCAGCTGGGTATAAGAGTTTGTTATATGTTGGTGTTAGTTAAAGCCACAGCATAAGTGAGATCACCTAGAGTATGAGCACAGTATAAAAAATGAGGCCCAAGAATAAAATTCTCAAGAACAGTTTTACTTAAGGGATGCACATTAAAAGAAAAACCATTAGTTCTGTGAGTATGAGATGGAGAACCATAAGAAATGATGTCATGGAAATCAAAGTAACAAACTCCAGGAGGAAGGTGTGATTATCTGTGTTAATTACTATAGAGAGATACTGTAGAAAGTTGAGAAAAGTGCAGTAATTACTCCAAATACTAAAACTAGTGAGGTAAATGTGGGCTGCCATGATTCTTTCATTTATAGATTTTATAAGTTAATTAAGGATAGATAAAACAGATGCAGAGGCAATATGGCATAGAATTAAGGCGCTCCATACATTTCGCTCATCCTCATCTCTCAAACAGAGAAGGCCTGAAGCCATAGGACACTGAGCAGCAGGAGTTTGGGAAGAGAAAGCGACAGAGTACACTGGGAAGGAAACCTCATAAGTGTGTGAGTGCGAACTGGGGAAGATGAAAGCGGGACCGGGATGGATGCACAGAGGGTGGGGAGGGACCCCCCTTGTGGGGAGCTACAGTGAGTCCAGGGGAGAAGAAAGAGCAGCTGAAACTGCTCATAGAACTGTCACTGGAGAAGAGAAAAACCTCAGCTAGGATGAAGAGTGTTCTTAGTTCTAGCTGGGGTGCTGAATTTGAACTGGGTGCCCCCGGTCCAAGGTAGCGCAAGGAGAAACTGCTCCACTGCCCTTTTGGCTCAACACCCAGCAGCAGGAAGCGGCCAACTGGAGGCTGCGCCCCCGCTCCCTCAGCCTGATCCATAGTGGCTGGGAAGCGGCCAAACCAAGGCTGTGCTGCTTCTCTCCAGGATCGATCCCCAGTGGCGGGGAAGCAGCCGACATGCGAGACTGTGTTTCAGGCAGTATCAATAAAGCTGCGGACTGGGACCTGGAAACGAGGCAGGGCTTGGGACATAGAACATGGCCCAGCGTGGCTGCACCCTCTGCACAAAGAGATCAGATCCAAGGGAGCAATTTGTGGTGCTTGGTTCCAGAGGGGACTGGGGCACCGACATTTTGCTCCCTAAAACCACCAAGATCGAACCTCAGGGAGCGGCCAGCAGGACACAGTGGAGGCTAAGACCTGCCTAAACCAAACCACGCCCATCCCCACTAGAGAGCTTTTATTTATTTATTTATTTTTACCGGAGCCCAGGGCAAGACCAGCATGGATGCACTGCCATGATTAATTCTAGATCAATTCTTTCTATTCAGATATATTTTCCCTTGTCTCATTCGTTTCTCTCCCCTCTGTTGGACTGGGCACTCTGGTCATTGGTTTCCTTTAACAATCACATTTAATCAATTTTCTAGATGTATATTTTACACCTCCACTGATACCTTTCTCTCTCTCTCTCTCTCTGGAGTAATCAGACTAAATAGTTTCTCTGAGTAACAGTATCCTCGTTTCTTTCTCTTCAACTCCTCCAATATTCTCCTCTTTTTCTCTCTGAATTAAGCCTCTAAGTCTCTCTGCCAGCTCATTGTCCAATTTCGCTTTCTCCCCGCCTGACATTTCTCTGTGTGTATATGCTCTTCCATTATCACTGAATACACTCTGCTTTCTATTTGTAGGTGGGAATTGGTTTTATACTCTTAGACTGCCCTTTGTCTTTAAGGTTATTTTTTTCCTTTCTTTTTTTTTTTCTTCTTTTTATCATTTTCTCTTTCTTCTTCCCTTTCGGTTTGCTCATTTGTCGGATTTGTCTGTGAATTTCCGTACCTTTGTTCTCTGTGTGTTTGTCTGTTTTGTTTCCCAGGGTTACCTCAAGAAATAAGCCAAAGTTGGGGCACGTGGGTGCCTCAGTCAGTTAAGCGGCCAACTTCTGCTCAGGTTATGAGGTCACCGCTTGTGGGTTTGAGCCCCGCGTCGGGCTCTATGCTCACAGCTGGCTCAGAGCCTGGGGCCTGCTTCAGATTCTGTGTTTCTCTCTCTCTTTGACCCTCTCACACTCACACTCTATCTCTCTCTCAAAAATGAATACATGTTAAAAATTAAAAAAAAAAAAAAGATATAAGCCAAAGTACACATGGGGAAAGTCCTAAATACCACTACGAGTAGGGAAATAAAATAATCAAACACCAAGAGAGAAAAAGAGACACCATTAAAAGAACACTTCCTGAACCGACAGGCCCTAGACTTCCAATGAACTTTCCTTAATATAGCAGTACTCAGAGGAGCAGAGCATAAAACAAGCTTTTAAAACTAACAAGAGACAGAAAGCTAGTCAAATGGTGAAATCGAAGAACTCTTCTCTAAAGAAATTCGAGAGGGGTGCCTGGATGGCTTAGCCCAGCAACAGGCTCTGTGCTGACAGCTAGCTCAGAGCCTGGAGCCTGTTTCAGATTCTGTGTCTCCCTCTCTCTCTGACCCTCCCCTGTTCACGCTGTCTGTCTCTCTCTCAGGAGTAAATAAAAAAACATTAAAAAATAATTAAAAAAATAAATTCCAGGAAGAAAATGACAGCTAAAGAGCTGCTTTAAACACATATGAGCAATATAACTGCACAAGAATCTGGAACAATAGTCATAAAATTAATCGCTGGGTTTGAGAAAAGCATGGAAGACATCAGAGAAACTATTGCTACAAAGACTATGGAGCTTAAAAATAGTTGTAATGAATGAAAAACTGCTATAAATGAGGTGCATAATAAAATGGAGGTGGTCAATGCACAGATTGAAGAGGCAGAGAAGAGAATAGGTGAATTAGAAAACACAATTATTGAAAAAGAGGAAGCCAAGACAAAGAGAGATAAACTAATTCAGGAGCACAAAAGGAGAGTTCAGGAGCTCAGCTATACAATCAAAGGAAACAATATCCATATCATCAGGAATTCCAGAAAAGGAAGAGAGAGGGAAAGGCGCTGAAGGAATCCTTGACAAAATATAGCTGAAAACTTCCCCAATATGGGGAAGGAAATAGACATTGAAATCCAAGAGGCACAGAGAACTCCCCTCAGACATAACTTGGATAGATCTTCTTCATGACATATCATAGTGAAACTGGCAAAAGAAAAGGACAAAGAGAGAATTCTGAAAGCCCCTAGGGATAAAAGGGCCCTAACGTACAAAGGGAAACCTAACGGGGGTAGTTACAGACCTATCTACTGAAACTTGGCAGGCCAGAAAGGAATGGCAGGAAATCTTTAATGTGATGAACCGGAAAAAATATGCAGCCAAGAATCCTCTATCCAGCAAGCCTGTCATTCAGAATAGAAGGAGAGATAAAAGTTTTTGAAATAAACAAAAATTGAAAGAATTCGTCACCGCTAAATCAGCCCTACAAGAAATTCTGAGGGGAACGCTATGAGGGAAATGTTGCAAGGAATGCAAGGTACCAGAGACACCACCAAAAGCATGACTACACAGAACACAATGACTTTGAACCCATAATTTTCAATAATAACACTGAATGTAAGTGGACTAAATGAGCCAATCAAAAACATAGGGTATCAGAATGGGTAAAAAAACAAAATCCATCTATTAGCTGTCTACAAAGAACTCATTATAGACCTGAGGACACCTTCAGATTGAAAGTGAGGGGATGGAGAATTATCTATCAGGCTACTGAAAGTCAAAAGAAAGACAAACCGGACTTTAAAGTAAAGGCAATAACAAGGGATGAGGAAGGGCATCATATAATAATTTAAGGCTCTATCCATCCAGAAGAGCTAAAAATTATAAATGCCTACGCACCAAATACGGGAGCACCAAAGTACATAAAACAATGAATCACAAACAGAAACAATCTTATGGATAAGAATGTGCTAATAGCAGGGGAATTTATTACTCTACTTATGTAATGATTATATCAACCAGACAGAAAATCACTAAAGAAACAATGGACTTGACCAACACAGTGGACCAGATGGATTTCACAGATACATTTAGAACTCTACATCCTGAGGCCATGGAATTCACTTTCTTCTCAAGTGTACATGGCACCTTCTCCATGATAGATCACATACTGGGACATAAAGCAGCCCTCAATAAATATAAATGAATTGAGATCATACCATTCCCACTTTCAGATCACAATGCTATGAAACTAGAAATCAACCACAGGAATAAGTCTGGAAAACCTCTAAAAACATAGAGGTTAAAGAACATCCTACTAAAGAATGAACGGGCCAATCAGAAGATTAGAGAAGAAATTAAAACATATATGGAAAAAAATGAAAATGAAAATTCAACAATCCAAACTCTATGGGATGCGGCAAAGGCTGTGTTAAAAGGAAAATACATTGCACTCAAGGAATATTTCAAAAAAACAGAAAAAGCACAATAGAAAATCTAACACTGCACATAACAGAATTAGAATGAGAGCAACAAGAGCAGCCCAAACCCAGCAGAAAAAGTGAAATAATAAAAATCAGGGCAAAAATAAACAATATAGAATAAAAAAATATTTGCACAGATAAATGAAACCAACAATTGATTATTTGAAGAAATAGAGAAAATTGACAAACCTCTAGCTAGGCTTCTCAAAAAGAAAAGAGAAAGTACCCAAATTGAGAAAATCATTAATGTAAATGGATTTATTACAACTAAACCCTCAAAAATACAGGCAATCGTCAGAGAATACTATGATCAATTATATGCCAACAAACTGGACAACTTAGAAGTTGGACATTTCCTAAACACACACTCACTACCAAAATTCACACGGGAAGAAAGTGAATCAGTTACCAAAAATATCCCAACAAATAAAAGCCCAGTACCAAATGGCTTCCCTGGGAAATACTTTATTTTGTTTTAATTTAAAATATTTTTTATTTATTTCTGACAAAGAGAGAGATAGTGTTAGTAAGGGAGGGTCAGATAGAGAGGGAGGTACAGAATCAGAAACAGGGTCCAGGCTCTGAGCTAGCTGTCAGCACAGAGCCCAATGCAGGGCTTGAACCCATGAACCGTGATATCCTGACCTGAGCTGAAGTCATATTCTTAACCTACTGAGCCAACCAGGCACCCCTACATGGGGAATTTTATCAGATATTTAAATCAGAATTATTACCCATTCTTTTCAAGCTATTCAAAAAAATAGAAATCGAAGGAAAACTTCCAGACTCATTCTACGAAGCCAGCATCAGTTTGATTCTCAATTCAGACAGAGACCCAGAAAAAAAAAAGAGAACTACAGGCCAATACCCTTGATGAATACGGATGCAAAAATCCTCAACAAAATACTTACAAGTCGAATCCAACAGCACATAAAAAGAATGATCCACCATGATCAAATGGGATACATTCCTGGGTTACAGGAATGGTACAATATTCCCAAATCAATCAATGTGAGAAATCACATTAACAAAAGCAAAGATAAAAACCATATGATCCTGTCGATAGATGCAGAAAAAGTATTTGACAATTTACAGCATCCCTTCTTAATAAAGACCCTCGGGAAAGATGGGATAGAAGGAATCTACATAAACATCATAAAAGCCATTTATTAGAAGCCCTCAGCTAACATCATCCTTAATGGGGAAAAACTGAGAGCTTTCCCCATTAGATCAGGAACACGACAGGGATGTCCACTCTCAACACTGTTGTTTAACATAGTGCTGGAAGTCCTAGTATCAGCTATCAGACAACAAAAGGAAATCAAAGGCATCAGAATTGGCAAAGAAGAAGTCAAACTCACTTTTCGCAGACAACATGATACGCTACATAGAAAACACCACTGACTCCACTAAAAGCCTGCTAGAACCTATCCATGAATTCAGCCAAGTTGCAGGGAACAAAATCAACGTAAAGAAATTGGGTGCATTTTTATACACCAATCATGAAGCAAGAGAAAGAGAAATCAAGAAACTGATCCCACTCACAATTGTTCAAAGAAACATAAAATACCTAGGAATAAACCTAACCAAGGATACAAGAGATCTGTATAATGAAAACTATCGAAAACTTATGAAGGAAATTGAAGACACAAAAAAATGGAAAAACATTCCTTGCTCATGGATCGAAAGAATAAATATTGTTAAAATGTCATTACTACACAAAGCAATCTACACATTCAATGCAATCCCAACCAAAATTGTACCAGCATTCTTCTCAAAACTAGAACAAACTATCCTAAAATATGTATGGAACCAGAGAAGATCCAGAATAGCCAACGTAATATTTAAGAAGAAAACCAAAATGGGAGGCATCACCATCCCAGACTTTAGTCTCTACTACAAAGCTGTAATCATCAAGACAGTATGGTATTGGCATACAAATAGATACACTGACCAATGGAAGAGAATAGAGAACTCAGAATTGGATCCACCAATGGATAGCCAACTAATCTTTGACAAAACGAGAAAGAGTATCCAATGGAAAAAAGACACTTCTTTAACAGATGCTGCTTGGAGAACTGGACAGCAACGTGCAAAAGAATGAAACTAGACCACTCTCCAACACCATGCACAAAAATAAACTCAAAATTGATGAAGGACCTGAATGTGAGACAGGAAACCATCAAAACCCTAGTGGAGAAAGCAGGAAGCAACCTCCTTGACCTCCACCGCAGCAATTTCCTACTTGACACATCCCCAAAGTCAAGGGAATCAAGAGCAAAAATGAACTATTGGAACCTCAAGATTAAAAGCTTCTGCACGGCAAAGGAAACAATCAATAAAGCTAATAGGCAACTGACAGAATGAGAAAATATAGTTGCAAATGACATATCAGATAAAGGGCTAATATTAAAAATCTAAGGAATTCACCAAACTCCACATCCTAAAAACAAATAACCCAGTGTAGAAATGGGCAGAAGACATGAACAGACAGTTCTCCAAAGAGGACATCCAGATGGCCAACAGACACATGAAATGATGCTTGGCATCACTTATCATCCAGGAAATACAAATCAAAACCACACTGAGACACCACCTCACGCCAGTCAGAATGGCTAAAATGAGCAAATCAGGAGACTATTGATGCTGGTAAGGATGTGAAGAAATGGGCACGCTCCTACACTGTTGGTGGGAATGCAAACTGGTGCAGCCCCTCCAGAAAACAGTGTGGAGGTTCCTTAAAATGTTAGCAACAGAACTCCCCTATGACCCAGCAATTGTACTGCGAGGAGTTTATCCAAGGGCACAGGAGTGCTGATACATAGGGTCACATGTACCCCGATGTTCATTGAAGCACTCTCAACCATAGATAAATCATGGAAAGAGCCTAAGTGTCCATCAACTGATGAATGGATCAAGAAGATCTGATTTATCTATACAGTGGAATACTACATGACAATGGGAAATAATGAAATTTGGCCATGTGTAGCAACGTGGATGGAAGTCAAGGGTGTTATGCTGAGGGGAATAAGTCAGACAGAGAAAGACCGATACCATATGTTTCCCCTTATAGGAGGATTAGGATAAACTTAACGGAGGACCATGGGGGAGGAGACTGGAAAAAATAGTTGGGCAGAGTGAGGGAGGCAAACCATGAGAGAGTCTTGAATACTGAGAACAAACTGAGGGCTGATGGAGGGGGAGAGGCGAAGGAGGTAATGGGAATGGAGGAGGGCACTTGTTGGGATAAGCACTGGGTGTTATATGGAATGCATCTTGACAATAAACTATGAAAGAAAAAAAATAGACAAACACTCTCAAAACATTCTATACATCCATAATGATGTGCAGTAGGTATGATAAGGAGTTCTGACAACAAATAAGAGATTTGCAATCTACCCAACTTACTGAAAATATATTTTGAATACTCATACACATAATTAACTAAAATATTCAGCTCTAAAGGGGTTTGAGTTTGCTTCCAGGTGGTTTTCTTTGTTGTTGTTGTTGTTGTTGTTGTTGACCAAGATTTTATTTTCTGTTTGTCTTTAAGTTTTATTTAAATTTCAGGTAGTTAACATCAGTAGTAACATCAGTAGTTAGTTTCCGGTGTACAATATAGTGATTCAACACTTAACATACATCACCCGGTGCTTATCACAAGAAGTTCTCTCCTTAATTCCCATCGCCTACTTAACCCATCACCTGGCCTTAAATACATAGTATCAATTGGGGATGCCTGGGTGGCCCGGTCAGTGAAGAGTCCTACTTTGGCCTAGATCATGATCTCCTGGTTCATGAGTTTGAGCCCCACATTGGGCATTGTATTGACAGCACGGAGCCTGGAGCCTGCTTTGGATTCTGCATCTTCTTCTCTTTCTGCTGCTACCCACCCATGCTGTGTCCCTTTCTCTCTCAAAAATGAGTAAACATTAAAAAATTATACAGCATTAACTATTGTATTCCTGCCTCAATAAAACACTTAACTTGCATACTAATATCTCTGAACTAATATTGTGTATAATCTTCAGAAACAATTCATTTTGTTAAACATGACATTTCTGCATTATGCATGTATCTGTTGCTCAGTTGTTTTTTTTACAAATAGTTTATTGTCAAATTAGTTTCCATATAACACCCAGTGCTCATCCCCGACAGTGCACCCATGCCCATCCCCCTCCCCTACATCCATTCTCAGTTTTGTCAGCATTCAAGAGTCTTCATATTTTCCTCTCCTTTCCTCTAGCCCACCATTTCCCCCCTTCTTCTCCCCCTTGGTCCTCCATTAAGATCCTCCTAATTATCCTATACGTGCAAACATATGATATTTGTCCTTCTCTGCCTGACTTATTTCACTCAGCATAACACCTTCTAGGTCCACCCATGTTGCTACACATGGCCAGATTTCATTGTTTCTCATTGTCATGTAGTAGTCCATGGTATAGATAAACCACATCTTCTTGATCCATTCGTCCATTGATGGACACTTAAGCTCTTTCCATGTTTTGGCTATTGTTGAGAGTGCTGCTATGAACATTGGGGTACATGTGCTCTTATGTCTGAGCATTTCTATATGCCTTGGGTAAATTCCTACCAGTGCTATTGCTGGGCCATAGGGGAGTTCTATTGTTAATATTTTGAGGAACCTCAACATTGTTTTCCAGAGGGGCTGTACCAGTTTACATTCCCACCAACTGTGTAAGAGGGTGCCCATTTCTCCACATCCTCGCCAGCATCTCGTGTTCTCTGATTTGCTTATTTTAGCCACTCTGACTGGTGTGAGGCCGTATCTCAGTGTCGTTTTCATTTGTATTTCCCTGATGAGGAGGGATGCAGAGCATCCTTTCATATGTTTGTTGGCTATCTGGATGTCCTCTTTGGAGAAGTGTCTGTTCATATCTTCTGCCCATTTCTTTACTGGGTTGTTTGTTTTTTGGGTGTGGAGTTTGGTGAGTTCCTTATAGATTCTGGATATCAACCCTTTATCTGATATGTCGTTTGCAACTATCTTTTCCCATTTTGTTGGTTGCCTATTAGTTTTGTGGGTTGTTTCCTTTGCTGTGAAGAAGCTTTTAATCTTGATGAGGTCCCAATTGTGTAATTTTGCTCTTGATTCCTTTGCTTTCGGGGATGTGTCAAGTTAGAGGTTGCTGCGCTGGAGGTCAAATAGGTTGTTTCCTGCTTTCTCCTCTAGGGTTTTGATGGTTTCCTGTCTCACATTCAGGTCCTTAATCCACGTTGAGTTTATTTTTGTGTATGGTGTGAGAAATTGATCTAGCTTCATTCTTCTGCATGTTGCTGTCCAGTTCTCCCAAAACCATCTGTTAAAGAGTCTATCTTTTTTCCATTGGATATTCTTTCCTGCTTTGTCAAATATCAGTTGGCTGTATACTTTTGGGTCTACTTCTGAGTTCTCAATTCTGTTCCATTGGTCTATGTGTCTGTTTCTGTGCCAATACCATACTGTCTTGATGATGACAGCTTTGTAGTAGAGGTGTAGTAGATCCTTCTATCCAAACTTTCTCTAGAGTCTTTATTAAGAAGGGATGCTGTATTTTGTCAAATGCTTTTTCTGCATCTATCTACAGGATCATATGATTTTTATCTTTTCTTTTGTTGATGTGATGTATCACATTGATTGATTTGCAAATGTTGAACCAGCCCTGTAACCCAGGAATGAATCCCACTTAATCTTGGTGGATAATTCTTTTTATGTGCTGTTGGATTCGATTTGCAAGGATCTTGTTGAGGATTTTTGCATCTGTATTCATCAAGGATACTGGCCTGTAGTTCTCTTTTTTTGCTGGATCTCTGTCTGGCTTGAGAATCAGAGTGATGCTGGCTTTATACAATGAGTCTGGGAGTTTTCCTTTACTTTCTATTTTTTGGAATAGCTTGAGAAGAATGGGTATTAATTCTGTTTTAAACGTATGGTAGAATTTCCCGGGGAAGCCATCTGGTCCTGGGCTCTTGTTTGTTGGGAGATTTTTGATCACTGATTCGATTTCCTCCCTAGTTATGGGTCTGATCAGATTTCCTACCTCTTTCCTTGTGAATTTTGGTAGTGGGTGTGCGTTTAGGAATTTGTCCAATTTGTTGGCATATAGTTTTTCTTAGTATTCCCTGATAATTGCCTGTATTTCTGAGGGGTTGGTTGTAATAATTACATTTTCTTTCATGATTTTTTCTATTTGGGTGCTCTCTCTCTCTCTTTTTTTTTTTTTGAGAAACCTGGCTAAAGGTTTGTCAATTTTGTTTATTTCTTCAAAAAACCAACTCTTGGTTTCATTGATCTGTTCAATTATTTCTTTGGTCTCTATGTTGTTTATTTCTGCTCTGATTTTTACTATTTCTCTTCTTCTACTGCGTTTAGGGCGTTCTTGTTCCTCTTCCTGTAGTTATTTTAGGCGAGCTGTTAGATTTTGGACTTGAGCTTTTTCTAATTTCTTGAAATAGGCCTGGAGTGCAATGCACTTTCCTCTTAAGACTGGCTTTGCCGCATCCCATAGAGTTTGGATTGTTGTGTTTTCATTTTCGTTTGTTTCCATATATTTTTTAATTTCATCCCCAATTGCTGATTGGCCCATTCATTCTTTAGTAGGGTGGTCTTCAACCTCCATGTTTTTGGGGGTTTTCCAGGCTTCCTCTGTGATTGATTGCAAGTTTCAAAGCATTATGATCTGAGAGTGTGCATGGTATGATCTCAATTCTTTTATGTGTATTGAGGGCTGCTTTATGTCCCAGTATGTGATCTATCTTGGAGAATGTGCCATGCGCACTTGAGAAGAAAGTGAATTCCTTGGCCTCAGGATGTAGAGTTCTAAATATATCTGTCAGATCCATCTGGTCCAACGTGTCTTTCAAGTCCATTATTTCCTTAGTGATTTTCTGTCTGATTGACCTATCCATTGCTGTAAGTGGAGTATTGAAGTCCCCTGCTATTAGCACATTCTTATCTATGAGCTTGCTTCTCTTTGTGATTAATTGTTTTATATATTTAGGAGTTCCCATATTCGGTGCATAGACATTTATGATTGTTAGTTCCTCCTGGTGGATAGACTCTGTAACTATTATGTAATGCCCTTCTTCATCTCTTGTTATTGTCTTTAATTTAAAGTCCAGTTTGTCTGATATAAGTATCGCTACTCCGGCTTTCTTTTGATTTCCAGTAGCATGATAGATATTTCTCCATCCCCTTACTTTTAATCTGAAGGTATCTTCAGGTCTAAAATGAGTTTCTTGTAGACAGCATATAGTTGGATTTTTTCGTTTATCCATTCTGCTCCCCTTTTGATTGGAGCATTCAGCCCATTTACATTCAGTGTTATTACTGAGATATGTGGGTTTAGAGTTTTGTGTCCTTTGTGGAGTTCATGCTTGTGGTGGTGTCTCTGGTATCTTTGTTCCTTGCAACCTTTCCTTCAGAGCGTCCCCCTCAGGATTTCCTGTAGGGTTGGCTTAGTGGTGACAAATTCTTTCAATTTCTGTTTATTTGGAAAGGTTTTTATCTCTCCTATTTTGAATGACAGGCTTGCTGGGTAGAGGATTCTTTGCTGCATATGTTTTCTGTTCATCACATTGAAGATCTCCTGCCATTCCTTTCTGGCCTGTCAAGTTTCAGTAGATAGGTCTATCACCACTCTGATAGGTTTCCCTTTGTATGTCAGGGCCCTTTTCTCCCTAGCTGCCTTCAAAGTTTCTCTTTGTCCTTATATTTTGCCATTTTTATTATGATATGCCTTGCAGAAGGTCGATTCAGATTACGTCTGAGGGGGGTCCTCTGAGCCTCTTGTATTTCACCATTTATTTTTTTTCCCAGGTCGGGGAAGTTCTCTGCTATAATTTGTTCCAGGACTCCTTCAGCACCTTTCCGCCTCACTTCCTCTTCTGGGACTCCTATGATACGGATATTGTTGTGTTTTACCGTGTCGCTGAGCTCTCGAAGTCTTCTTTCCTGTTCCTGGATCAGTTTGTCTCTTTTTTTGTCAGCTTCTTGTTTTTCTATAATGGTGTCTTCTAAATCACTTATTCTACTTTCTGACTCTTCAATCCGTGCATTGGAGGCCTCTAATTTATTATGTATCTCATTTATCACATTTTTTTTAATTCTTCATGCCTATTTTTATTTTCCATTCTGTCTGTAGCCATCGTTTCTTTGATATCCCCTATGTTTTTTTCAAGCCCAGCTATTAATTTTACCATTATTATTCTAAAATCTTGTTCAGTTATGCTGCTGATATCTGTTTTGAGCAGTTCATTAGCTGTCATTTCTTTTCGTAATTTCTTTGGAGGAGAGCTCTTTCGTTTCGTCATTTTATTGAGCTTTCTGGCTCTTGTTGGTTTTAAAGACCTGTTATGTCCTCTGTATCTATGAGCGCTACTATAACCAAGAAGACTCTTTGACTGTCCAGGGCCTATCCTTTCAGAGAATGTTTTTTGAATGGTATCTCTTGGTCTCTCTTGTTGGGACCTTGGTTATTTTATTTTCCTATTCGTAGTGATATTTAGGACTCTCCACCTTGTGTACTCTAGCTTGTTTCTTGAGGTAGCCCTGGAAAAAAAATTGACACACACAGGGAGCAGGAGCACACAAATGCACAGGCTAATTCAACTAACATGCACAGCGTGAGGGAAAACGAAAAAGTTAAGAGAAAAGACGGAGGTGGGAGGGTGAATAATAGGGGGTATAAAATAGATAAAAGGGTCAAAAAGGAGAAAGGAAAAGGAAAAAAGAAGAAAACCGATGGACAAAGAACGGTTTAAAGCATATAACCGGATTTCCCAGCTACAGTTAAATAGCCGTGTGTATGCAGTGCCGGTTGAAAGGCATAGAGAAGGAGAGAGAAGACCGGGAAGGATGAGGTACAATTGAAAATAGAATGAACAGGCAGAAGGGATAGGAAGCTTTTTTCAAAGAGGTAAAGGGTAGAATATGATTTGATAGGTGAGAGAAGAATGGTGGTATCATCTAGACAAAGTATATAGTCTAATTACTCCTGAGAGAAAGAGATGAAAAGGTCGGGAGGTGTAGAATTTACATCTACAAAATGGACTAAATTTGATTGTTTAAGTACACCGGTGACCAGAGGTAATCAGGTCAGTGTTCTGTGGAAAAAAAGAAAAGAAAAGAAAAAAAAAAGAAAAAGAAAAAAAAGAAAAAAACAACACACACACACAAAAAGTGGGGGGAAAGGGAGGAGGGTAGCTCTCAAGCAGGGATGGGCGTGGTGTGATCCAATGAGTCAGGTGGCAGTTCTGCCTGGAGGTTGTTGGGAGGAGCGTGGTGGAGCTCCACCTCGCTTTTATAGGCGTGTAAACTTCCTGCACCAGGGGCTCAGCCAAAGCTTGTTGAGCTTTTCAACCCAGACGAGTCCCAGCCTCCCAAATCCTAGGCCAGGCGCCCTGCTGAAATTGCCTCAGGCGATCCCCTGGCTTTCCCCTCAGGGTGATTCTAATCTTCCAGGCTAGCTCTGGGGGTGGAGCCAGAAGCTACTGCTCCCTTCTCCTCAGGGTGGGGCTGGGGGACCTGGGCGGGGTGGGGGGCTTTGTCTGCTGGCACGCTGAGCCCACTGGAGTGAGGAAATCAAGTTCTCTCTGTGTCTCAATCACCCAAAACACGAATTCGAGGTCACATCTGCTAGTTTTTAGCACCTTGACTTCCCTCTAGTGTTCCAGCCAGCTAGGAGCATGGACGCCGGTGCCTGCGTGCCTCCTCAGAGGTCCAAGCCCACCTCGAGGGTAATGGCTGCAGGCGCACAACCTCTCCCAGCCAGCCAGGAGCCAGCACAAAGAAGCAAATCGTGAGCGCAGCCCCTCCGGGGTGACTTGGAGCGTGGAGGGGCCTGACGCGCAGGTATTTTGTGCGCAAAGATTTTCTACACCCCGAGTGGAGGTTTTTCCCCCAAGCGGAGGTTTTTCTGTTTCGGACTCTCTTTTTCCCCTCTCACTCCCCACAGAGGGGGTAGCCTGTCTCTCCAGTCTCCAATATAGGCCCGATTTTTACTTCCCCAGTTCGCACTCACGTTAGAAGTCTTTCTCAGTGGAATCTGTGTCCTTTCCCTCCCAATCTCTTGGGTGTGGTACGGTTTCCTATGGCTTCAGATCTTTTCCGTGTGATGCCTGGGTGCGAGTGCAGGTACAGAGCTCCCTACTTCTCTGCCATCTTGCCCCTCCTCCCCAGGTGGTTTTCTAAATCTTGCAAGAATTTATTTTTATCCTGTTATGTCTCAGGTTATATCTCAGATACATACTGAGCTTAAGTTTTACCAGCTGCTGAGTTGGGAGTGCTAATGTAAAAATAGAAGCAAGTTTAGCTGAAGTCCTGGGAAAGCATGGACTGGATTTTGAAACTCGGGATGTGAAGCCAAAATAGAGGGCCTGCCAGTCTCAGCTATCAGGTGAAAAGAAAGAGATAACAAATTGGAGTGTGGAAAGTTTAAGAGTCAGTCATAGGCAAGTCTGTGATCCAACCCAGGAAGAGTTTCAAGGAAAGCTCAACAAGGAAACTTATACCGGTTGGTGATCAGTCTAGACAAGTGTCTTTATTTTTTAATTTTTTAAATGTTTGTTTCTATGTGAGAGAGAGAGACAGAGACAGACAGAGACAGATTATGAGCGAGGGTGTGCAGAAAGAAAGGGAGATGCAGAAGCAGGCTCCAGGCCCTGAGGTGTCAGCAAAGAGCCCAGACAGGGCTCACACCCACAAGCCAAGAGATAGGACCTGAGGCAAAGTCAGACACTTCATTGACTGAGTCACCCAGGAGCCCCTAGGCAAATGTCATTGAATGACATCCTGCTCTGGTGGTGATGGCGGTGGTGGTGGTGACATTTTTCAACCAAGTTTAAGATTAGAGTTTTCTGAACTTTGACCATCTCATACTCTGTCTGTCTCCATTGGGTCAGGGCTAATGGTCTGTGAAGATTGCAAGGATAGAAAACTACTATGATGCTTTGGGTCTGCAGAGGTTGCTTCTCGCCATTGAATGCATACTATGAATCTACTCTAATATCATCAGACATTTCTTATATCTCAAAAATGATAGTAACAGAACACAAAGGTGCCCATGTTCATTGGATTCTATTTATTTGGGTGGAGGAAGTTTCCTTCTAGGAATAGGAAGTGCCAAAAGTAGGGGACACCTATATTTATAAAGTCAGCTATGGATAAGGGTTCCAGGAAAGCAATTTTCTTGATAAACAGAAAAAAATACAGGTAGCATGAAGTACCCTTAGTTCCTGGGGTAGAAAGGAGGTTCCTACTACCTATCCTCCCAAGAGTTGTACTCAATTTTTTTTCCAGAATGTTTCTTTCTGGAAGATGTATTTAGGAAGCTTCCAAAATGCTTGTGCTTTGGCTTTGGAAAATAATCAAACCTACTTGGCAAAAATCTGTACCAAGGGAGTCAACATGATGGTGCAATTAAAATCACATTCCCACTCACTGAAAGCATAACTAAGCAGTGCATACTTGTAGAGCAGCCCAGAAAAAGGGCTGGCTGGCTTTCCCTAATCTTGTTCCAATTTAGGGTGTATTCAGGCAACAGAGTTGCATTAGTTGAACATAAATATCACAGCCAAAATATTCCACATATATTTCAGGCCAAAATCCTAGCAAAGAGAGAACAGAGGGACAGCATAAATTAAAACTGGAAAATTTCAACAGTGTCTTGCATCCTGATTCATAGTGCTTGGGAACTGGAGGTATGGGCCCTACAATTGATGGGCCTCAGCAAAGGTATTTAGTATTACAGAAGCAGAAGCAGGCTTAACTTTGGAGGATATGTGTTTTAAAATACCAAAGCACTGAGTTATGTTTTCAGAGATGTCCAAGTCTGTTGAGGATATACAAAGAAAATGATTCCTAGTTGCAATCCAGGGACATGATTTGACAACAGTGGCAAAGAGGTAGGGTAGGTCCTTTGTCCACTAACTAGCAAGTTGGGATAATTACTCTGGAGAAGAGAGTCTTAGTTTCCTGATTGAGAAATTCTTATGTTGTAGGACATTTTGTTCACAGTCATCCAATTGTCTCACTAGCCTTTTATCATGTGAGATCAAATCAAGGAAAGGTAGACCTCTAAATGAAATGACTACTATATGTCAGAAACTGTATTAAACTCTGCATGGATTATCTCACTTAAGTCTTCACAATACTTCAAAAAAAGGTACCATTATTTTATCCCCACATTTTATATGAGACTGAAAACCTTGCCAAAGGTCGCAAACTTAGGGAGTGTGAGGGCATTTGAACTCAAGCAGGTGGACTTCGGATCTTGTGTTGTTAATCATTATCTACATAAATTCCCAATACTAAATTTAATTTCTGGCAAAACCATGAGTGCCTGATACTGGTTTGGGTTTGGGGGAAAGGTGCAAATGTATGGGTTTGGGATGTTAAGTTTATATGTTAGAGTAGCTCTCATTAAGTACTAAACCACTACCCCAGCTGCATATATGCATATCAGTTTCTGGAAGAATATTGACTGCTTCTCCCAGGTCAGACCATCTGAGTGGATTTCTTGAAATTGGTCACAGAAGGCAGTTATGTTCTATTCTGAATCCGAGCAATACTATGGAGCATGTACAAATATAGTCATGATATAACATGATAAGGCAGAAAAAAATTCCATTAGTTCTTGATTCCTTACTGGGGTCCAACAGTTTAAATTTATATAAAACTGCCTACCTCTTCTTGTCTCCTGTGAAACCTGTTTTAAACGGTGACGAAAAGGTGCCATAAAACTTTTTAGACCCTTTCAAATGGTTTGGAAAGTCTCACAAACCCCAAAGCAGATGCTAGTTGGTGCAGTGGATGTGTCAGATAACCCAGTGATCTTGGCCTGCAGCATTTTCATTTTCTTAATTCTTAATTCTCCTGGGTTAGGAAGTCCTATTCTCCAGGTGGAGGGTGGGGTTTTCTTCTTAACATATAAAGAAGCTCTGTCATCTCCCTAATGTTTCCTGGATGCAGATCTGCTCCAGAAAAAATAGATTCTTACCTGGCTGGATGGAAACTTGACAAGATGTCAACTCTGAAAGAGAAACATGCAAATTCTCAAATAGGCAGATTGATGTTGGGTGGCTTGAGAGTCTGCATAGGTTACCAAAGCCAAGTGTTCAGAGCCAAAGGTGAAAATGGGAATAAGCTTTATTTGGCTCCCAAGCAAGCGCAATGAGAGAAGGTAGAGCTTCCCAACTGCTCTTTTAAGTTCCCTGATGTAGAGCCAAGTGCTGATGCGCTGCAGTTGGAATAAGAAGCAAGTGATTTATGTTATCCATTTTTGAATATGTAGCAATTTTCATATTTTTCTTTAATTAATTAATTTATATTTTAATTCCAGTATAGTTAATGTACATTGTTATGTCAGTTACAATATAATGATTCAACAATTCCCATGCATCACCCAATTTTCATCACAACAAGTGCACTCTTTAATCTGTATCACTTATTTCACTCATCCCTCATACCTCCTCTCTAGTAACCATCAGTTTGTTCTCTACAGTTGAGTGTTTCTTGATGTGTGGCTGATGCTCTTCTTCCCTTTTGCCTGCTTGTTTTGCTTCTTTCTTTCTTTCTTTCTTTCTTTCTTTCTTTCTTTCTTTCTTTCTTTCTTTCTTTCTTTCTTTCTTTCTATGTTTATTTTTGAGAGGGGGTCAGAGAGAGAAGATGCACAGAATTTGAAGCAAGCGTCAGGCTCTGAGTTCTCAGCATAGAACCCTATGAGAGGGGCGCCTGGGTGGCTTAGTCGGTTAAGCGTCCGACTTTCGCTTGGGTCATGATCTCGCGGTTCGTGGGTTCGAGCCCCGCGTCGGGCTCTGTGCTGACTGCCAGCTCAGAGCCTGGAGCCTGTTTCAGTCTGTGACTCCCTCTCTCTTTGATCCTCCCCTGCTCACGCTGTCTCTCTCACTCCTAGAAATAAATAAAAAACATTAAAAAAAAAAAGAACCCTATGAGAGGATTGAACCCACAGACTCAAGATCATGACCTGAATTGAAATCGGATGTTTGACCTAGTGAGACACCTGTTGGGCACTAGGCACCCCCGTTTTTCTTTTTAAAGTTTTAATTAATTTATTTATTTTGAGAGAGAGAAAAAGAGCATGAGCAATCACGCGGATTGCAGGGGAGGGACAGAGAGAGGGAGAGAGAGAGAGAAAGAGAAAGAGCGAATCCCAAGCAGGTTCCACACTGTCAGTGTAGAGCATGACGTGGGTCTCAAACTCATAAACAGTGAGCTCATGACCTGAGCTGAAGTCAAGAGTCAGACGATTAACGTACTGATCCATGCAGGCACCCCTGTTTTCTTTCTTAAATTCACATATCAATGAAATCATATGGTATTTGTCTTTTCCTGGCTGACTTATTTTGCTTAGCATTATATTCTCTGGCTCCATATGTCATTGCAAATGGCAAGATTCCATTCTTTTTTTGACTAAATAATATCCATTTCATATATAAATAAATAATCCATTTAAAAATGGGCAGAATACATGAAGAGACATTTTTCTCAAGAGACATCCAGATGGCCAACAGACACATGAAAAGATGCTTAATATCATTCATCATCAAGGAAATGCAAAGCAAAACCACTGTGAGACATTACCTCACACCTATCAGAATGGCTTAAAATAAAAATTGCTTAAAACCTGTCAGAAACAACAAGTGTTGGTGAGGATGTGGAGAAAAAGGAACCCTCTTGCAGTGTTCGTGGGTATTCAAACTGGTGCAGCCACTGTAGCAGACAGTCTGGAGGTTCCTTAAAAAATGAAACATAGAACTGCCCTATGATCCAGTAATTACACTACCAAGTATTTATACAATGTTTGTGTTTCTACTTATTTTTATTCATAGTTCATTGTCAAGTTGGTTTCCCTATAACACCCAATGCTCATCCCAAGTGCCCTTCTCTATGCCCGTCACCCCTTTCCCCTCTCCCTCACCCCCATCAACCCTCAGTTTGTTCTCAGTATTTAAGAGTCTCTTAATGGTTTGTCTGTCTCCCTCTCCTTAACAAATTTTTCCACTTCTCCTCCCCTATGCTTCATTTTTAAGTCTCTCCTGATCCACATATGAGTGAAAACATATGGTATCTGTCTTTCTATGCCTGCATTATTTCAGTCAGTGTAACATCCTAGAGTTCCATCCACATTGCTACAAATGACCAAGATTTCATTCTTTCTCATTGCCATGTAGTATTCCATTGTATAGATAAGCTATATCTTCTCGATCAGTTCATCAGTTGATGGACATTTAGGCTGTTTCCATGATTTGGCTATTGTTGAAAGTGCTGCTATGACAATAGGGGTACATGTGCCCCTATGCATCAGCACTCCTGTATCCCAGGGGTAAATTCCTAGCAGTGCTATTGCTGGGTCAAGGGGGCCTTCTACTGTTAGATTTTCAGTAACCATCACACAGTGTTTTCCAAAGGGACTGAACCAGTTTACATTCCCACCAACAGTGTAAGAGGGTGCTCGATTTTCCACATCGTCACCAGCATTGATTGTCTCCTGATTTGTTCATTTTAGCCACTCTGACTGGCGTGAGGTGGTATCTCAGTGTGGTTTTGATCTGCATTTCCCTGATGATGAGGGACGCTGAGCATTGTTTCATGTGTCTGTTGGCCATCTGGATGTCCTCTTTGGAGAACTGTCTGTTCATGTCTTCTGCCCATTTCTTCGCTGGATTGTTAGTTTTTAGGATGTAGAGTTTGGTGAGTTCCTTAGATTTTGGATACTAGCCCTTTATCTGATATGTCATTTGCAACTATCTTTTCCCATTCTGTCAGTTGCCTATTAGTTTTCTTGATTGTTTTCCTTGCCGAGCAGAAGCTTTTTATCTTGATTACGTCCAAATAGTTGATTTTTGCTCTTGATTCCCTTGCCTTTGGGGATGTGTCGAGTAGGAAATTGCTGCAGTTGAGGTCAAGGAGGTTTTTTCCTGTTTTCTCCTCTAGGGTTTTGATGGTTTCCTGTCTCACGTTCAGGTCCTCTATCCATTTTGAGTTTATTTTTGTATATGGTGTAAGAAAGTGGTCTAGTTTCGGGATGCCTGGGTGGCTTAGTTGGTTAAATGTCAGACTTTGGCTCAGGTCATGATCTCACGGTTCATGAGTTCGAGGCCCGGGTCGGGCTCTGTGCTGACAGCCAGCTCAGAACCTGGATCCTGTTTCAGATTCTGTGTCTCCCTCTCTTTCTGATCCTCCCCTGCTCTCTCTCTCTCTCTGAAATAAATAAAAACATTTTAAAAATTAAAAAAAAAAAGTGGTCTAGATTCATTCTTATGCATGTTGCTGTCCAGTTCTCCCAGCACCTTCTGTTAAAGAGGCTGTCTTTTTTCCATTGGATACTCTTCCCTGCTTTCTCAAAGATTAATTGGCCATACATTTGTGGGTCCAAATCTGAGTTCTCTAGTCTATTCCATTGGTCTATGTGTCTGTTTTTGTGCCAATAGCATACTGTCTTGATGATGACAGCTTTAGTAGAGGCTAACGTCTGGGATGGTGACTCCTCCCATTTTGGTCTTCTTCTTCAGTATTACTTTGGGTATTCGGGGTCTTTTGTGGTTCCATACAAATTTTAGGATTGTTTGTTCTAGCTTTAAGAAGAATGCTGTGCAGTTTTGACTAGGATTGCATTGAATGTGTAGGTTGCTTTAGGTAGTATTGACGTTTTAACAATGTTTATTCGTCCATATCATGAGCATTGAATGTTTTTTCATTTCTTTGTGTCTTCTTCATTTTCCTTCATAAGTTTTCTAGTTTTCAGCATACAGATCTTTTACATCTTTGGTTAAGTTTATTTCTAGATATTTTATGTTTTTTTGTGGAATTGTGAATGGGAACAGTTTCTTAATTTCTTTTTCTGTTGTTTCATGATTGGTGTCTAAAAATGCAACTTATTTGTGTACATTGATTTTATATGCAACAACCTATCTGAATTCATGGATCAGTTTTAGCAGACTTTTGGTGGATTCAGTCAGATTTTCCAGGTAAAGTATCATATTGTCTGTGAAAAGTGAAAGTTTGACTTCATCTTTGCCAATTCTGAGGCATTTCATTTCTTTTTGTTGTTTGCTAACTGATGCTAGGACTTCCAACACTAGGTTGGAGAGGTGAGGGGAACCTCAGTGGCTCAGTCTGTTGAGAGTTCGACTTCAGCTGAAGTCATGATTTCACGATTTGTGAATTTGAGCCCCACACTAAACTCGCTGCTGTCAGCATGAAGCCTGGTTCATATCATTTCTCTCCCCTTCTCTCTGCTACTCCCCCGCTCACACTTTCTCTCAAAAATAAATTAGCTTTAAAAAACTAAAAAAAAAAACTAAAAAAAAAAAACCAGTGGTGAGAGTGGACATCTCTGTCGTGTTCCTGATCTCAGGAGGAAAGCTCTCAATTTTCCACCATTGAGGCTGATATTAGCTTTGGGCTTTCCATAAATGGCTTTTATGATGTTTAAGTAAGTTCATTGTATCCAGACTTTTCGAAGGTTTTTATTAAGAAAGGATGCTGTATTTTGTCATATGCTTTTTCTGCATGTATTGACAGGATCATATGGTTCTTATCTTTTCTTCTGTAATGTCATGTATCACATTGATTGCTTTGTGAATATTGAACAAGCCCTGCATCCCAGGAATAAGTTCCACTTGATCATGGCAGGTAATTTTTTTTTAATATGCTGTTGGAATCGATTTGCTAGTATCTTGTTGAGGATTTTTTGCATCCATATTTATTAGGGATGTGGACCTGTAGTTGACTTTTTTGCTGGGTCTCTGTCTGGTTTCAGAATCAAAGTCATGCTGGATTCATAGAATGAGTCTGGAAGTTTTCCTTCCATTTCTATTTTTTGGACCAGCTTGAAAAAATGGGTATTAACTCTGATTTAAATGTCGTGTAGAAATCCCCAGGGAAGCCATCTGGTTCAGCACTCTTATTGGTTGGATATTTTTGATAACTGATTCAATTTCTTCACGAGTTATGAGTCTGTTCAGATTTCCTATCTTTCCCATTTGATTTTTTGCATTGTGCATTGTTTAAGAATTTGTCCATTTCTGGGGCGCCTGGGTGGCTCAGTCGGTTAAGCGTCCGACTTCAGCTCAGGTCATGATCTCACGGTTCATGGGTTCGAGCCCTGCGTCGGGCTCTGTGCTGACAGCTAGCTCAGAGCCTGGAGCCTGCTTCGGATTCTAAAAATTTCCCTCTGACCCTCCCCTGTTCACACTGTCTCTCTCTCTCTCTCTCAGAAATAAATAAAACATTTAAAAAAAAAAAGAATTTGTCCATTTCTTCTAAGTTGTCCAGTTTGTTGGCATACAATTTTTCAAGTATTCCCTTATAATTGCTTGTATTTCTTTGGGATAGGCTGTAACAAATCCATTTTTATTCATGAGTTTGTCTATTTGGGTGCTCTCTCTTTTCTTTTTTAGAAGCCTGGCTACAGGTTTATCAATTTTGCTTATTTTTTCAGAAAACCAACTCTTGGTTTCTTTGATGTGTTCAATTTTTTTTATTGTATATTGTTTCTTTCTGCCCTGATCTTTATTATTTCCCTTCTACTGCTGGGTTTGAGGTGTTCTTGCTGCTCTGCCGCTAATTCCTTTAGGTGCGCTGTTAGATTTTGTATTTGCACTTTTTCTATTTATTGAGATAGGCCTGGATTGCAATGCATTTTCCTCTTAGGACTGCCTTTGCTTCATCCTAAAGAGTTTGGATTGTGGTATTTTCATTTTCATTGGTTTCCATATTTTTTTTTACTTTCTTTTCTGATTGTATGGTTGACCCATTCCTTCTTTAGTATGGTGATCTTTAACCTCCATGGTTTTGGAGGTTTTCCACACTTTTTCATTTGGTCAGTTCTAAGTTTCATAGCACTGTATTCTGAAAGCATGCATGGTTTGATCTCAATTCTTTTATATTTATTGAGGACTCCTTTGTGACCCAGTATGTTGCCTGTCTTGGAAAATGTACCATGTGCACTTGAGAAGAAAATGAATTCCATAGTTTCGGAATTAGAGTTTTAATGTATATGTCAAGTCCATCTGTTCCAATGTGTCATTCATGTCCATTGTTTCTTTAGTGTTTTTCTGTCTAGTTGATATACTCATTGCTATATGTGGAGTATTAAAGGCAATTAACATACTCTTATCAATAAGACTGCTTATGTTTGTGATTAATAATTTTATGTATTTGGATGCTCCTGATTTCGAGGCATAGACTTTTATAACTGTTAGCTCTTCCTAATGGATAGACCCTGTAATTATGTTATAATGCCCTTCGTCATCTCTTGTTATTGCCCTAATTTTAAAGTCCAGTTTGTCTTATATAAGTATAGCTACTCCAGCTTTCTTTTTACTTCTAGTAGCATGATAGATATTTATCCATCCCCTCACTTTCAATCTGAAGGTGTCCTCAGCTCTAAAATGAGTCTCTTGTAGATAGCAAATAGATGGGTCTTATTTTGTTATCCATTTTGATACCCTATGTCACTTGATTGGAGGATTTAGTTCATTTACATTCAGTGTTATTATTGAATAATATGGGTTTTGGGTCTTTGTGTTCTCTGTAGGAACCTTACTTGTAGTGATGTCTCTGGTAATTTGTGTTCCATACAACATTTCCCTCATATAGTTCCCCTCAGGATTTCTTGTAGGTCTGGTTCAATTGAATTCCTTCAATTTTTGTTTATTTGGGAAAACCTTTATCTCTCCTACTATTCTGAACGACAGACTTGTTGGATAAAGGAATCTTGGCTGCATATCTTTCCTGTTCATCACATTGAAGATATCCTGCCATTCCTTTCTTACTTGCCAAGTTTCAGTAGATAGATCTGCCTATTACCCTGATGTATCTCTCTTTGTATGTTAAGGCCTGTTTATCTATAGCTGCTTTCAGAATTCTCTCTTTATCCTTACATTTTGCCAGTTTCACTCTCATATGAAGTGCAGAAGACAGGTTCACATTATGTCTGAGAGGAGTTCTTTGTGCCTCTTTGATTTCAATGTCTCTTTACTTCCCCAGATTGGGGAAGTTCTCTGCTATAAATTATTCAAGTGCCCCTTTAGCACCTTTTTCTCTTTTCTTCTTACTCAGGAGTTCCTATGATATGGATTTGTTCTATTTGATTGCACCACTCAGTTCTCAAATTCTCCTTTCGTGCTCCTAGATCGATTTCTCTCTCATTTTCTCAGCTTCCTCTTTTTCTATAATTGTGTTTTCTAATTCTCCTTTTCTTCTCTCTGCCTCTTCAATCCGTGCAGTAGCCACCTCCATTTTATTATGCACCTCATTTATAGCATTTTAAAATTCATACTATTTTTAAGATCCATGATCTTTGCAACAATAATGTCTCTTCTGCTTTCTATACCTTTTTCAAGCCCAGCGATTAATTTTATGACTATCGTTCTAAATTATTTTTCAGTTACATTGTTTGTATCTGTTTTGATTAACTCTTTACTATCACTTCTTCCTGGAATTTCTTTTGATGGGAGTTCTTCCATTTCATCATTTTGGCTAGCTTTCTGTCTCTTGTAAGTTTTAAAGTCTTGTTATGTGCTCTGTACCTGCAACTACTGCTATATTAAAGGAGGCTCATACACTGTCCAGGGCCTGGTCATTCGGGAAGTGTTCTTTTAAGACTGTCCCTTGGTCTCTTTTAATGTAACATTGGTCATTTTATTTCCCTACTTGTAGTCATGTTTTGGACTTTCCACCATGTGTGCTTTCCATTTCTTCCTTGAGGTAGCCCTGTAATGGAAAACAGGCAAACAGAACAGAAACACACAAATGCACAAACATATCAAACAATGAAGAAAACCAACAAAAATAATAATAAAAAAGAACAAAAAACAAAAACCCACAAAGGACAATTAAAAGCATAAAACCAGAAATCCAAGCTACAAATAAAGAGCAGGATGGAAGCAGTGCTGATTGAAGAGCATGTTTAAAGGGAGAAATGACAGGGGTGGTGAGAAAGAGAAAATGAATATTGTCCAGACAGAGAGAATAAAAGGCTTAATCCAGAGAGAGAAAAAGAATATGGCAAGAGCCAAGGAGAACGAAACGAAGATAATGTTACCCAGAGAACTGTATCATCTGATTAATTCAGAGAGAGAAAGAAAGGAAGTTAAAGAAGAAGGTGTAGAACATGCATTAGGAGGATGGATTAAATATGCTTGTTTAAGCAAACCTATGAGAATAACCAGCCCAGAGGAGGGGAGAGGTAAGAATCAGAAAAGGGAGTATATATCTGGATAGCAAGAATTGCTCTAGAGTTAATCACGGCAATGCAGCAGTTCTGGTCTTGGGGGAGGGGTCCTCTGTTTCTGTAGCATCTACAGGCTCCCAGCAGCTCCCCGGAGCAGATGGGTGTGGTTTGGTTTAGGTAGGTCCCACCTCCACTGTGGGTCCTGAGTGCTGATACCTGAGACCTCACCTAGTGGTTGTGGGGAGAAAAATGGTGACACCCCCAGTACCTTCTCCTCAAACCAGGTGTCCCAAGTCATTCCTTTGGATCTGTTCTCACTGTGCCAAGAGCGCAGCCAAGGTGGGCCAAGGTGCCCCATGTCCCGCCGTGTTCCAAGATTTCATGCCATGTACATTAATGACGTTGCCTAAATGTAATCACAGGAGACTGGCACTTTAGAGCAAGGGATCCATTCTTCCTGATGCCAACTGGGTCCCTGGGGTACCACCTGACCTGGAGTGAAGTTCTTTTGTCTCTTGGCATAGGGGATAGGATAGGATCCCTCTCTGTCCTGGGCTGAGGTTTTTCTCTTCTCCAGGTACAGTTTTACACTTCCCCAGCCTTTCTCTGCCCTTTGTCTCTCCGCAGAAGGTACTCCTTCACCTCTGTGCCTCCATGTCTCTGCCCATTTTTATCTCCCCCAGTTCACACTCATGCTATGAGGCCATCTTCCTAGTAGACTTCGTCTCGTTTCCTTCCAACTCTTGGGGTTCACAGTCCTTTGGCTTCAGCCCTTCTTTGTTTGAGAGATGTGGGTGGAAAGTACGGAGCCTCCTATTTCACCACCATCTTCTTCAGAGCTCCTATCACAATGTTTGTGTTTTAAAGCCAAAACATGTGTGTCTTTAGTCATCCTTCCTTCAAAGCATAGTTATCCATATCAGTTGCTGAAAATAACTTGTTTTTCTACATGGACAGATGGTTCAATGTAAACTCTCAGTGCCTATACCAATCCAATTATACTTCTGCCTGAATTAGTATCTGAGGCTTTTGAATTAAATCCTTTCTCTGGTTACCAGAAAAATGAATTATATCAAACAAAGGTGATCAATTTCCCACTTCTCAAATTTGTGGAAATCCTACTTAGAACACCTACCTTCTATGCTACCAGGTCCAAAATAAAGGTTGATGAGACAACCTCGAATTTTGTGGGGTTCTAAAGATTGTGTAAAGTCCAGTTGTGCTGGCTCATGATATTACAATTTAAAACATTAAGCATTTGTTGTGAATATTTCTTTTTTCTTTTTTTTTAAAGTATAGATTACACACAATGTTACATTATATAACAATGGAAAACAAACTGTAGTCTAGCCATACAACAGAATGTTACTCAGCCATAATAAAGCATAAAGCAATGAAACATACTGTGATAGATATAAGGTGATGATCTTTGAAGATATGTTCAGTGAAAAGTGGTCAAACACAAAAGATGCATTTTGTATGATTCCATTTACATGAAATACCCAGAAAAGGTAAATCCAAAGAGATACAACAGTAGATCCATGTTTCCCAAGAGCTGAGAACAGAGTGGATGGGGAGTGATGAAAATAGGATTTCCATTTGGAGGGGTGAAACATGAAATTTTCATTTGGGATGGAACATGAAATTTTCAAAGGGATTTCCATTTGGATGGAACATGAAAATGTTCTGCAACCATATAGTGCCCAACACTGTAAATGTACTTAATCCCACCGAATTGTACATTTTAAAATGATAGATATTATTTACGTGTATTTTACCAACTATAAAAAATGATAGTGGGAAAACAAAACAAGACAAAACAAAAAAAGTTTCAGGTATACAACATGGTGATTAGACAACTGTATACATTATGCTATGCTCACCACAAGTGTAGCTACCATCTGTCACTATACAACACTATTAAAATATCATTGATTATATTCTTTATTCTGTGCTTTTTATTACTGTGACTTGTTGATATTATAACTGGAAGTCTGTATCTCCAACTCCCCATTTTGTCCATACTTTCACCTCTTTCTCCTCTTGCAATCATCAGTTTGTTCTATGTATTTGTAGGTTTGGTTCTGCTTTCTGTTTGTTTATCTTTTTTTTTTTCAATTCCACATATAACTGAAATCATATAGTTCTTTTCTTTCTATGTCTGATTTATTTCACTTAACATTATATTCTCTAGGTCCATCCATGTCAAGATTTAGTTTTATATACATTATATCTATAACATTATATATCCCATTATCTTTATCCATTCAACTATCAATGGACACTTGGATTTCTTCCCTATATTGGTGATTGTAAATGATGCTGTAATAAACATCAGAGTGCATATATCTTTTCTAATTAGTGTTTTTATATCTTTCAGTAAATACCCATAAGTGGAAATTGTGTGGTATTATTATTTTTAATTTTTTGAGGAACTTGCAGAATTTTTCTCCACAGTGGATACACCAATTTACATTCCCAAAACAATGCACAAGGCTCCCTCCTATCCACATCCTCACCAGTACATGTTATTTCATGTCTTTTTGATTCTAGCCAATCTGACAGGTATAAGATGATATCACATTATGGTTTGGATATTTATTTCCTTAATGATTAGTAATGTTGGGCATCTTTCCATGTGTTTGTTGGCTATCTGTATGTCTTTCTTGGGAAAAAAAAGTCTGTTCGGTCTTTCTTCATAGGTTTTAAATGGATTATTATTGTTATTATTTTGGTGTTGAACTGTAAAGGTTCTTTACCTTTTGATATTAATCCCTTATTAGGTATATCATTTGGAAATACCTTGTTTCATTTAGTAGGCAACATTTTCACTTTGTATATGGTTTCCTTTGCTGTGCAAAAGCTTTTTGTTTTGGAAGAGTCTCAATAGCTCCTTTTTTTTTTTTTTTTTTTTTTACAAATAGTTTATTGTAAGATGGTTTCCATATAACACCCAGTGCTCATCCTCACAAGTGCCCTCCTCCATGCACATCTCCCCCCTTCCCCCCCACACCCATGAGTCCTCGGTTTGTTCTCAGCATTCAAGAGTCTCTCATGGTTTGCCTTTCTCCCTTTCCCCCACCATTTCCCCCTTCTTCTCCGCCATGGTCCTCCGTTAAGTTCCTCCTAATCCTCCTATACGTGCAAACATATGATATTTGTCCTTCTCTGCCTGACTTATTTTGCTAAGCATAACACCCTCAAGGTCCATCCATGTTGCTACACATGGACAGATTTCATTGTTTCTCATTGCCATGTAATATTCCATGGTATAGATAAACCACATCTTCTTGATACATTCGTCCCTTGATGGACACTTAGGCTCTTTCCATGTTTTGGCTATTGTGGACAGTGCTGCTATGAAAATTGGGGTACAGGTGCTCCTATGCATCAGCATTTCTATATCCGTAGGGTAAATTCCTAGCAGTGCTATTGCTGGGCCATAGGGGAGTTCTATTGTTAACTTTTTGAGGAACCTCCAAACTGTTTACTTGAGGGGCTATACCAGTTTACATTCCCACCAGCAGTGTAGGAGGGTGCCTATTTCTCCACATCCTCGCCAGCATCTAGAGTTCTCTGATTTGCTCATTTTAGCCACTCTGACTGGTGTGAGGTGGTATTACAGTGTGGTTTTGATTTGTATTTCCCTGATGAGGAGGGATGCTGAACATCGTTTCATGTGTCTGTTGGCCATCTGGATGTCCTCTTTGGAGAAATGTCTGTTCATCTCTTCTGCCCATTTTTTCACTGGGTTATTTGTTTTTCAGGCGTGGAGTTTGGTGAGTTCCTAACAGATTTTGGATATTAACCCTTTATCTGATATGTCATTTGCAACTATCTTTTCCCATTCGGTTGGTTGCCTATTAGTTTTGTGGATTGTATCCTTTGCCATACAGAAGCTTTTAATCTTGATGAGGTCCCAATAGTTTATTTTTGCTCTGGGGATGTGTCAGTTAAGAAATTGCTGCGGTGGAGGTCAAGGAGGTTGTTTCCTGCTTTCTCCTCTAGGGTTTTGATGGTTTCATGTCTCACATTCATGTCCTTTATCCATTTTGAGTTTATTTTTGTGTATGGTGTCAGAAAATGATCTAGTTTCATTCCTCTGCATGTTGCTGTTCAGTTCTCCCAACAACATCTGTTAAAAAGGCTGTCTTTTTTCCATTGGATATTCTTTCCTGCTTGGTGAAAGATTAGTTGGCTGTATACTTTGGGTCCAGCTCTGAGTTCTCAATTCTATTCCATTGGTCTATATGTCGGTTTTTGTGCCAATACCATACTCTCTTCATGATGACAACTTTGTAGTAGAGGCTAAAATCTGGAATGGTGATACCTCCCGTTTTGGTTTTATTTTTCAGTATTTCTTTGGCTATTCGGGGTCTTTTGTGGTTCCATACAAATTTTAGGATCGTTTGTTCTAGTTTCGAGAAGTATGCTGGTGCAATTTTGATTGTTATTGCATTCAATGTGTAGATAGCTTTAGGTAGTAATGACATTTTAACTATATTTATTCTTCCAATCCATGAGTACGGGATGTTTTCCCATTTCTTTGGGTCTTCTTCAATTTCCTTCATAAGTTTTCTATAGTTTTTATCATACAGATCTCTTATATCCTTGGTTACGTTTATTCCTAGGTATTTTATGATTTTTTGTGCAATTGTGAATGGGATCAGTTTCTTTATTTCTCTTTCTGTTGCTTCATTGTTGGTGTATAAAAATGCAACTGATTTCTGTACGTTGATTTTGTACCTTGCAACTTGGCTGAATTCTTTGATCAGTTCAAATAGGCTACAGGTGGAGTCTGTCGGGTTTTCTATGTGGCGTATCATGTCCTCTGCGAAAAGTGAAAGTTTGACTTCCTCTTTGCCAATACTGATGCCTTTGATTTCTTTTTGTTGTCTAATGGGTGATGCTAGGACTTCCAGCACTATGTTAAACAACAGTGGTGAGAGTGGACATCCCTGTCGTGTTCCTGATCCCAGGGGATAAGCTCTCAGGTATTCCCCATTGCAGTTGATGTTAGCTGAAGCCTTCTCATAGATGGCTTTTATGATGTTTATGTAGGTTCCTTCTATCCAGACTTTCTCTGGAGACTTTATTAAGAAGGCATGTTGTATTTTGTCAAATGCTTTTTCTGCATCTATCGACAGGATCGACAGGTTTTTATCTTTTCTTTTGTTGATGTGATGTATCATATTGATTGATTTTTGAATGTTGAACCAGCCCTGTAACCCAGGAATGAATCCCACTTAATCTTGGTGGATGATTCTTTTTATGTGCTGTTGGATTCGATTTGCAAGTATCTTACTGAGGATTTTTGCATCCGTATTCATCAAGGATATTGGCCTGTAGTTCTCTTTTTTTGCTGAATCTCTGTCTGGCTTGGGAGTCAGAGTGATGCTGGCTTAATAAAATGAGTCTGGGAGTTTTCCTTCGATTTCTAGTTTTTGGAATAGCTTGAGAAGAATTGCTATTAAATCTGTTTTAAAAGTCTGGTAGAATTCCCCAGGGAAGCCATCACGTCCGGGGCTCGTATTTGTTGGGAAATTTTTGATAACTGATTCGACTTCTTCACTAGTTATGGGTGTGTTCAAAATTTCTATTTCTTCCCTTGTGAATTTTGGTAGTGAGTGTGTGTTTAGGAATTTGTCCATTTCTTCTAAGTTGTCCAATTTGTTGGCATATAATTTTTCATAGTATTCCCCGACTAAGCCACCCGGGCGCCCCTAACTTTTGACATTTTAATTATTATATGTTGTGGTTAGATCTCCTTGTATTCATCTTGTTTCAAACTCTCTGTGATTCCTGAACCTGGATATCTGTTTCTTTCCCCAGGTTAGGGAAGATTTCAGCTATTATTTCTTCAAATAAGTTTTCTGCACACTTTCTCTCTTCTTCTGGGACACATATATTGTAACTGTTTTCTTGATGTTGCTCAAGATATCCTTTAATCTATCTTCATTTAATTTTTTTCTTTTTGCTTTCCAGCTTGGATACTTTCCATTACTCTTCAAAATTGCTTGTCTCTTCTTCTGCATTTGCTAATCTACTCTTGACTCCCTCTAGTGTATTTTTCATTTCAGTTGTATTCTTCATTTCTGATTACTTCATTTTTATTGTTTCTTTATATTTGTTGATTTTTCTCCCTGAGTTCATCATCTCTTCTGTCCAGTCTGCTGAACATCTTTATAAATGTTACTTTGAACTCTATCAGGCAGCTTGCTCAAGTCTATTTTATTTTCCTGAGCTTTTGTCTTTTTCTTTCATTTAGAGTATATTCCCCTTGCTCCTCATTTTTATAGACTTTCTATTCTTGTTTCTATGAATTATGTAGAACAGCTACTTATAATCTTGAGGGAATAGTCTTGTATATGGTTGTCCCCTATGTAGACTATGTACATCTTGTAAATTTGGATAGCTGGTAGGAACCGTGCCTGGCAGTGTCTAGGGTTCTTGAGGCACTTTGTATTGGCAATGTCCTGATGGGATAGCTGAAGGTAAAGTGGGTACAAGCTGGGGTGCTCTTGGTGTTCTCCATGCAGATGGAAATACGACCAGATATCTGAAGCTAAATTGGATACAAGCAAGTGGATCCTGGGACTCTTTATACAAATTGTTTATGGCAGAACAACTTAAGCCACAGTGGGCATGGTCTGGTGAGTCATATAGTTCCCTGTGCAAGGTGCACCCTGGCAGAGTGGTTTGAGTGACACAGGCATGAGCTATGGGGTGCCAAGGTGCCCTCCACAGGGGACCCAAAGTGGTGTGTGCCTGGATTCTTCTAGGGTGCTTTGTACTTATATCACCTTGGTGAGTTGGCTGGAGCTATAGCGAGTGCTGACCAGGGCTTTTCTGATGTGCACCAAGCTCAGGCTGTCTTGGTTGGATGCCTAGGTCTGGTGTGGACTAGGGATCTGGGGATCACTGCAATGGCAGGATGGGTAGATTGTCCAGATATGCTCCTGACTGTGATGTCAAGGTGGAAGGGAATATAATTCATGGAGCTTGCCAACCCATCTAACCTACAGAGAGTTCCAGAAGTTCTTGCATCAGTTGACAGGATTCTAAGGCTAGCTGTCTTTTTATTTTTTTAAATAATTTTTTAATGTTTTATTTATTTCTGAGAAACAGAGAAAGACAACATAAGCAGGGGAAGGTCAGAGAGAGAGGGAGATACAGAATCCAAAGCAGGCTCCAGGCTCTGAGATAGCTGTCAGCACAGAGCCCTACATGGGGCTTGAACCCATGAACCATGAGATCATGACTGAGCCGAAATCTGATGCTTAACTGACTGAGCCACCCAGGTGCCCCACCAGTTGTCTTTTTAAACTGCACCTTTATTTCTCTGCCCCTGGGCAGATAAATCTGCTCATGCTTCCCTAG